>CABHPP010136093.1:7367-41954 GCA_902168425.1 Peromyscus attwateri | reverse complement strand
AGAGAGAGAGAGAGAGAGAGAGAGAGAGAGAGAGAGAGAGAGAGAGAAAATACACAGGAGGCATGTTTTCAGGAAGAATAGGATACTATCTGGGCTTTTTAAAGGACTTAAGGCAGACACTGGGGTGAGAGGTGAGGTGTGTGCAGAGCTGGTCCATTTCAGGTGGCCAGGTGCTGCTTCTCAGTCTCACTCACATGCTCATGTAGCCTTTAGTCAGAGGTGCTCTCTTAAGAGGTAGTAAAGAAAGGGAGTGAGAACTCTCTTCTTCACCCCTACCTCCAGCAAGTATGTCCTCAGAACTGCCACTTTGGGGTCCCTGCCCTCCCTGGCTAGTTTCTGTCACCTCTTGTCATCAGCTGTACCTATACTTTTTGAACTTTGTAAGTCAAGGTTTCTGAAGTCAAATGACTAAATTTCAAACACCTATTGTTATTTCCTTTTGGGAAGACTTCCATGAACTCTATTTTAGGTACTTACTGAACTTGAGAAGGAATTGTGAACTGCTGCTCCTTCTTTACACGTCCAGCGATGGATGACAGACAGGTATCTGAGTTGTATGTGGCACCTCCATTGCTGACCCTATTCAAAGTGCTTTGCTTACACTACTTTTAAACTTTGTAGCAACCCTCCAAACATGGATGGTTATTATCACCCACACCAAACAGCACGAAATGGTGCCACCAAAGTGGCTGACCTGGCCTGTGAGTCAGGTGCTGCCTCTATAGTATCTGTGCTCTTAGCACCAGTACAAATCACATGGCTCAGTGAAGAAGTCTCCAGTCCCTTCACATAGTTTGTGTGGCTCGGTGAAGGAGTCTCCAGTCCATTGTTTAAAAATTAGTAAGAATGTCAGCATCAAAGCAAAACATTAGACCAAGCGTGGAGCCCTTCTGAACATGGGGCCCTGGGTGACTTTATGAGCCACACCAGCCTATACTCCAGCCTCTGTGTAGAACAGGGTGCTTCCTTTGCTCTCCTTAAGTGGAGTTCTAGATGTGTCCTGGCTGATGCATGTTGGATAGCCATTTTGGTCAAGCTGATGTCAGAGAGACGAAGACAGTGGTCATAGCTGTCTGACATGTGGCCCCAGCTTGGTTTGGGTGTGAGATTTCTTTCCTATTGGAGTGACTACTTGATGTCCTGCAGGTGTGGTGGTATTGTGTTCCCCGAAATATTGTGTACCCTAATAAACTTATCTGGGGTCAGAGACAGAACAGCCACAATGTTAAACATAGAGGATAGGCAGTGGTAGCACACGCCTTTAATCCTAGCATTCCAGAGACAGAAATCCATCTGTTCAAGGATACAGCCAAGCATGGTGACCGACGCCTTTAATCCCAGAAAGTCAGCCTTTAATCCCAGGGAGTGATGGTAGAAGGCAGAAAGGTATATAAGGCGTGAGGACCAGAAACTAGAAGCATTTGGCTGGTTAAGCTTTTAGGCTTTGAGCAGCACAGTTCAGCTGAGACCTATTCTGGATGAGGACTCAGAGGATTCCAGTCTGAGGAAACAGGATCAGCTGAGGGATTGGCGAGGTGAGGAAGCTGTGGCTTGTTCTGCTTCTCTGATCTTCCAGTGTTCACCCCAATACCTGCCCCAGGTTTGTTTTTATTAAAAGACCTTTTAAGGTTCGTGCTACATGCAGGATTATGGCTCTGGAGTTCACTAGCCTCTAGCCACCGTGAAATTTACCTCCTTATTCCCTATCCCTGAAAACTGAAGTTCCCAGGGTTTTGAGGGAATCCCATACTTATGTTTAAGGGTTCTCCAAGGCCCATTGGCCTGTTAGAACTTCATGATTGTGGAGAGCTAGAAGGTGGCAGATCTTGAGCTGTCTTTACTTTTCTCATTAGCCATCCATTCCCACCTCTGTGTTCTGACCTAATGTCCTTGGGGTTATCAGGTAAAGTCTATGAAGCCCATTAACTTAGCAAAGTACTTTCTTCTGACAATGCAGATACTAAGGATGTCATCAGATTGTAACCTGCTCACCTGATATTCCCACCAATGTGTTGTAATTGTAATTGTAATTGTAATTGTAATTGTAATTGTAATTGTAATTGTAAATGCCTCAATTTAAGGCTTTCTTTTGTTCCGTGACTATGAAAAGTTCATGTAACCTCTTATACAGTAGAACATGTCATTTGGGCAGGACAACTCAAATCCATATTCTCAGATCAGGGTCACATGTTTGTATTAGACTAAACTATCTCTTATTCCCATGGAGACAAGAGACACATTTGGCATAAATGCCTTTTTGTAGCCTACCTCACACCTGTGAGTGCTTGAGGGTCTCATTGTCCGAACTCCAACAATAGTAAACAAAGCCCAGTTCTCATGGAGCTGATTCCCAGCTAGAGAGGGTGATGGGTATCATGTAAACAAGTGGGATGGCAGTGTGTAACAGGCAGAAAATACCAGTGTGACCTGGCAGAATGCCAGAGAACTTCTACAGCAAAGATGTCTGCATGGGTTTGCTTGAGCTATTTGAGTGTAGAATCTATAAACTTAATCCAACATTATCCATTGCATACTTGCCATCCTGCAGGCTAAAGCCCAAGACACTGTGGGAACAGAACTGAATGAATTCCTTATATGAACAGAGTTTTAAGGGCGAAAGTGTGGGTGCTGGTAGCCCTAACAAGCTAGGTTCAGCCACTGGTCCCAATATACTAATTAAAGAGATGAGGGATCAAATCTACATGGCATGTTGGGAAGAGGAACAGATAGGGGGTTCATCCTTGGAGCATGTCATGAGTTTAGGCTTAAATAGAGGAAAACAGGATAAAGGATAAGAGGTCTATATAGTTAAGCAGCCCTAGTGATGTGGTCTGCCTGTCAATTCTCAGAGTTCTGCAAAGTAATCACAAGAAGCCCTTACTGTTTTAGGGGATAAGGTAGTTTTCAAGAGATGATGTAGCATGAATCTTAAAAAGTTTTATTAATAAAATCAAACCTGAGACCAGTTATTGGGGTGATCAGAGAAGCAGAACAAGCCACAGCCACCTCACCTTGCCAATCCTCAGCTGATCCTGTTTCCTCAGCTGATCCTGTTTCCTCAGACTGGAATCCTCTGTGTCCTCATCCGAATGGGTCTCAGCTGAACTGCTTCTTGAAAGCCTGAAAGCTTAACCAGGTTCTAGTTCCTGGTCCTCACACCTTATATACCTTTCTGCTTTCTGCCATTACTTCCTGGGATTAAAGGCGTGAGTCACCATGCCTGGCTATTTCCAGTGTGGCCTTGAACTCACAGAGATCCATGCCTCCAGAAGGCTAGGATTAAAGGTGTGAGTGCCACCATTTTCTAGCCTCTGTATCTAGAGGCTGTTCTGTTCTCTGACCCCAGATAAGTTTATTAGGGTGCACAATATTTTGGGGGACACAATATCACCACAAGATGATTCCTTCTACCCTGGGATATAGCCTCCTCCTTGTGTATAACTTTCCTTATATGGGATGGTCATGTCTGTGACATTCTGCTGTCCCAGGAACCCAAGATGACTTGAGAGTAAAAATTAAGGGAATGGTTTATCCTTGTCTCTTTAAGGGAGACACACAGACAGACACAGTGAAGAAGGGAGGAGTGCTGGACTTTCACCTACCTTTGAGTCAGTCAGTGGCTAAGTGAGGACTCAGCGTTTTACAGCCAAAGCATCTTCTCAGTGAGTTTCACATGAACTGCAGTTCCAGAAAGAAAAGCTGAACTTGTGTTAATGATTCTATAAGGCTGATTGACTGATTAGGACTCTGTTACTGGAGAGTTGGAATGTTACAGGTCCAAAGCTAAATCACTTTGGGCTATCTTTAGCCCTCCTAATAGCCATTCATTATCCATCTCTGTATATGACCTAACATCCTTGTGACTGTTAGATGATTCCTTTTGAAACAGGGATGCAAACTCCTACTGTTCACCAACCCAAAGGTCGAAAATGTCATTAAACAACAACAAAAAAAAACCAACTGTAGTCTGTAACAGAATTCTCTACTTTGATGTAACCTGACCACACGATGATCCCATCAATATATCTGAAAAGTGCTTTTTAATGGCCTTGTTCTGTTCCTATAAAACCTCATGAAACTGTTTTCATGTTGGAACAAGGTATCTGAAGAAAACTGAATCCATGTTCCTGGGCCAGACAGAGTCACGCATATTTGGCTCCAGAACAGACTATCTCTCATTTCCTTGAAATGAAAGCCATATAGATGTATGAGCTATCATCCAGAGAGGAAATGGAGAAGGCCATGGTCAATGTCACTTAGGGTTCTGGTGGGTGCCAAGGTCAGCTTTCATGCCCCTTAGACTCCTCCACTGTGGTCTCTTATATGCTGGAAGTAACCAAGGCATCAATAATTTGCCCTACAGTTAGTCACATATTTCAGCTGTCAGAGAGAACCTGGTAGAGTTAAACTCTGCTTA
This sequence comes from Peromyscus attwateri, assembly GCA_902168425.1. Lineage (NCBI taxonomy): Eukaryota > Metazoa > Chordata > Mammalia > Rodentia > Cricetidae > Peromyscus > Peromyscus attwateri. The sequence goes on along the minus strand of CABHPP010136093.1, from coordinate 37,537 downwards.
GATGGTCCATGTTTTGTTACTCATGGTCCAATAATTGAAAGACATTCTTTTATCATTTGGTGTCTTAGTTTCTTTTCCTTTTGCTGTGATGAAATATCCCTGACAAATCAACTTAACAGAGAAGGTGTGTTCTGGCTTATAGTTTGAGGCAATCTTTCATCATGGTGGAGAAGATTTGGCTTCAGGGGTGGGGTTTAGGTAATAGCAGGAGGCTGGCTTGTCACACTACATTGTCAGTCAGGATAGAGAAGGAACAGTAAGTAGGATCTGGCTGTAAAACCTCAAGGCCTGCCCCTCATGTTCTACTTCCTTCAGCAAGGCTCCACCTTCTAAAGGTTCTACAATGTTTCAAAAATAGCAGGCCAACTGGAGACCAAGTGTTTAAATGCATGATCCTGTAAGGATGTTTCACATTCAAACCATAAACCCATGAGAATGTTTCATATTCAAACCACAATATCCGTTAAGAGTCTTTGCTTTTACAACCTTTGCTCCTCATATCAACAATCTTCTGTTTTCTGTTCTAGTCATACATGTTTTCTGAATGTGGGTCAGTGTTCCACTTGATGCCCTCTGAAGAACTGAAGGATTTGCTTCCAAAATAATAGGTTCCATTAAGCAAGAAAAGAGGCCAATCTCTGCACTGGACCCAACCAACCTTGTTTTGTTTTGTTGGTGTCTTGGGGTAGAGAGAAAAAACTCAAGTGAGCAACTGCAGAGTGCTGAATTCATTCACTGTTAGGACACACATAGAAATTGCACCATAGGCTCTTTAGGTTGTTGAGACAGTGACACTTTCAAAGCATTAGTCTTATTCTAGGTTTTTTGCTTAGATAGAAGCCTTTAGCACTCTCTATACTCCATTGCCCCTGGTTATAGAGCCGGACTTCAGGCTTTTATTCATGCAGTCAACTTTTTGACTGCAGTGTCCAAAAGTAGTGTTTTCTCTTGTTTATTTTCTGAGTGTCTCTGTTGACCAGCTCAACCCTCTGTTTTGAATTCACTGAACTCAGCATCAAAGTGCTGATGCAGCTGAAGAATTTTCATAGAAATTAATTTTTTAAGTGGTAGTGAAAGGGATAAGACCCTAATCCTGAATCCGTGCCTGGTAGGCTAAAACTGATAAATTTCTCAAACCCTAATTAAAACAAGCCACCAAACACAACAGCAGCAGAAAATTCAGGGCCTTTCCTAGTGATGAATGTAACCAGCCTGCAAATGTCTTCTTGCTGGGAACAGAGATTTCCTGTGCAAAAGCAGCTAAACACAAAGCTTCCCGGCAATTTATATTTGGTAATATGCATGCACCTAACACTGCTCAGATCCTCCCCTCCCCAAGCAGCAGCCCCCACCAAAATCAAGCAGTGAATCCAGAAAAGGAGCTTCCTTCTGCACATGTGCATCTTTGAACGCAATCACTGCTGCTATTGAAGGGGTAAACAGATATGGCAGGATATTGACTCTTACATCATCTGAGTTGTGAAAATCTGTGGTGAGCCACCTGCTTTTAAATGTCATCCTGGCCTTCTGTCAATTAGCACTATAATTTCAGATGCAATGTCGGTTAACTTCTGATTGATCTTCAGTTACCACTGGTTCTTATCTATTTCCTTATTTAATTCGATTTCTCTCCCAGATACACAGGGAAGTTGTAGAATGACCTTCCTGTGTTTGAAATGCTGATTGCTCTTGAGCATGAAAGAATCTGCATTCTTTACTAAGCCCTTCATCCCTGACTTTCTCATAACCCAGGTACTGAACAGTCAGTAGAACAATATTTGCTAAAAGAGCATTAAGAAAACTGCAAAGACTCATCAATACATAATCCTTTTCTTTCTTTCCTTCTTTAATGTAAAATTTAGAGCTGAGATTTTTACCAAATTCATGCATTACTCCAAAAATACTACAAATGGTTCTGGTAAGATTTTAAGGAATTTGGAAAGTATGCAAAATCACAGCTTTTTAAGACACCAGCTCTCAGGTCTCAAAAGTCCTCCTCCCATGCTCCCTTGGGAGACAAGCCACCCAAGTGTCCTACCAAGTGACCACTAGATCTTCCTCAAAGCTACTATCAGGCAAGAAAAAAAAAAGGCAGAATCTCCCTTACCTGAAGATGTACTTCCTGTGATGTTTTAGCAGCTGACTCATGTTTACTGGCTGACATAGTTCAGTTTCTTTTCAGGCAATCTGGAATGAGGTATCATGATTCTGATAATTTCTATATGGCTTATGGCAGTTTACCATTGTGAGAAGTTGTTCACTTTTGCTTAATAAATTTGAATAATGAGCTGAGGATGTGGCTCCCATGGAAGAGTGCTTGCCTACAATACAAGGAGCCCTCGGTTCCATCACCACCAGCATTTCATGAACCAGAGATGGTGATATACATCTGTAATCCTAGCACTTGGAGGTAGAAACAGGAGGATCAGAAGAAGTTTAGCCACACAGTGAGTTCAAGACCAGTTTGAGATACCTGAGACCTTATCAAAATAAATGAATAAGTAATGAAGTTGACTTATGAAGGTATGTTATCTTCTTGTTTCATTTATGATGCTGTGATAAAACAACCTGACCAATAAGCAACTTATCAGAGAAAGGGCTTACTTGGCTTACAATTTCAGGTCACAGTCCATCACTGAGGGATTCAGACAGCTAGTCATATCATGTCCATTGATAAGAACAGAGACAATGAATGTACCCTTGCTGCCTGCCTGTTCTCATCTAGCTTCCTTCTGTCCTATAGTTCAGGACTCCACCCCTAGGGAATGGTGCTGCCCACAATGGGCTTTATGTTCCTGCACCAGTTTATAGTCAAGATGGTGTCCCACAGATAGGCCAACTTCATCTAGTCAACTCCTCATTAAGGTTCCCATCCCAGATGATTCTAGGTTGTGTCAAATTGAAACACAAAACTAGTTTTATGATGGCTTTCATTATAGAAATTGGATTAACTTTAAAATAATTTGTTTATTATCAGCAAAGTAGAAGCTCTCTGTACCATTAAGTAAGGGATAGATTTTATGGACAAAGTAATGCAGGCTAATGAACACATTTCCCCATATTATAGTTCCATAGTCCTTGAGGGTCTTGAAATCTTCATTCAACAAACATTGGAGGGAAAAAAAAAAAGCAAAAAGGAATAGTGATGAAGTGAGGGAGTCTTGTGGGCCTAAAAGACAATGCTCAGGGTCCCTTCATCTACAACAGGTCAGAACTCAGTCGCAGCTCACATGTGGTGATATATTGTGTACCTCAATAAAGCTTGCCTGAAAGATCAAAGAAACAGAACAGCCAGCCACTAGTTCTTACCTCTAAGAAATCCTTAGTCTAAAGAGAGTGAGTTCCTGTTTCCTCATGCTTTAAATACCTTTCTCTGCCCTGCCATATTACTTACTGGGATTAAAGGCATGTGTTACCACTGCCTGGCTCTGTTTCTCTCATGTAGTCCAGTGTGGCCTTGAACTCACAGAGATCCAGACAGATCTCTGCCTTCTGAGTGATAGAATTAAAGGTGTTGCCACCACTGCCTGACCTCTATGTCTAATTTAGTGGCTGGCTCTGTCCTCTGATCCTCAGGCAAGCTTTATTGGGGTACATAATATATCACCACACTCACACCTAACTAATGGCAAAGCTATTGGAAAACACAGGCTTGCATTAGTTCAGGAAGAAGACACTGGTCTTAAGCTTCAAGCAGTTCCTGGCACAGGGCTGTTAGTATTTTTTGCTTTTGTAATAGGGATCAGGGACATGGATGGGTTTTTGCAATTTCTATTCAATGTATGCTTGAACTTGGATGGATAATAAATGAAGAGAGATGTAAGTGTCCAGGACCTCAGGGTATAAACATTGTTATATAGAGGCACAGAGGACTCTACCATGTGGTGGACTCATGTCTCTATCAAGATATGCAATTAGGAAAATCACCTCAAGTACTAGGCCTGTTTCTTTCACCTTTTAGAACTGTACCAGATCTTGCTGTTGTTAGAGTACACTGTTAGCCTTGTTCAGGGATTCTGCCCCTAGGTGAGCCAATAACAGAATGAGGGTTGCAAAAGACACCCTAGAGGTCCCATAGGGCTCAATGTTCCTGACAAAACTGGTCTCTCTGTGAATGATCAATGAGATTTAAAAAATAATAACAATAAATATTGTTTTATATATAACAAACAACTACTATTTAAAAATAATAACAATAAAACAAAGACTTGAAAAATCTACCACAGGCCAGAAGCTCCATTCAGTCTCAAACATGTCCAGTGAAGAGATGTCACTGGGCAAGATGGCTGACATTATTATTATTATTAATTAAATATTTTCATTTATTTTACATCCCAACTGCAGTTTGCCCTCCCTCCTCTCCTCCCATTCCCTGTCCCTGCCTCCCTCTCTGCCCCCCATCCACTTCTCCTCTGTTTCTGTTCAGAAATGGACAGATCCCCCGTGGGTGTCAACAAAGCATGACATATCAATTTGAGGTAGGACTAAGCTCCTCCCTTTGTATTAAGGCTGGGCGAGGCAACCCAGTATGAGGAATAGGTTCTCAAAAGCTAGCTCAAGCGTGAGTGACAGGCCCTGATCACACTTCTAGGAGTCCCATAAATAGATCAAGCTACACAACTGTCACAGATATGTAGAAGGCCTAGATCAATTCCATGCAGGCTCCCTGACTGTTGGCCCAGAGTCTGTGACCTTCTGTGATCTCAGGTTAATTGTTTCTGTGGGTTTCTTTGTGATGACCTTGACGCCCCCCCCAAACCTTTCTCCCTGTCTTCAACAGGATTCCTAGAATTTGGTCCAGTGCTTGACTGTAGATCTCTGCATTTGTTTCTATCAGTTACTGGATGAAGGCTCTCTGATGACAATTAGGGTAGTCACCAATCTGATTACAGGAGATGGCCAGTTTAGACACTCCACTATTGCTAGGAGTCTTAGGTGGGGTCATCTCTGTAGATACCTGAGAGTTTCCCTGGCATCAGGTTTCCCCCTGACTCCGAATTGCCCCTGAAATCAAGACATCTTTTTTGTTATTCTCTGTCCCACCCTATTCCCCCTCTGTCCCACCCCCAACCTGCCCAACCTGATCCCTCATGTCCATCTGCCCCCCCAGTTTACCCAGGAGATCTCTTCTATTTCTTCTTCCCAGGGAAATCCATGTGTCTCTCTTTGGGCTCTTCTTGTTACCTAGTGTCTCTGTGGCTGTGGATTGTAGCATGGTTATCCTTTACTTTACAGCTAATATCCACTTATGATTGAGTACACACCATGTTTGTCTTTCTGGGTCTCGGTTACCTCACTCAGGATAACTTTTTTCTATTTCCATCCATTTGCCTACACATTTCATGATGTCATTGTTTTTTACAGCTGAGTAATACTCCATTGTGTAAATGTACCACATTTTCTTTATCCATTCTTTGGTTGATGGGTATCTGAGTTGTTTTCATGTTCTGGCTATTATAAATAACACTGCTATGAACATAGTTGAACAAGTGCCTTTGTGGTATGATTGAGCATCTTTTGGTTATATACCCAAGATTGGTACAGCTGGGTCTTGAGGTATATTGATTTCCAATTTTCTGAGAAATCGCCATATTGATTTCCAAAGTGGCTGTAAAGTTTGCATTCCCACCAGCATTGGAGGAGTGTTCCCCTTACTCTACATCCTCTCCAGCATAAGCTGTCATTAGTGTTTTTGATCTTAGCCATTCTGACAGGTGTAAGTTTGTATCTCAGAGTGGTTTTGATTTACATTTCCCTGATGGCTAAAGATGTTGAACAATTCTTTAAGTGTATCTTGGCCATTTGAGATTCTTCTGTTGAGAATTCTCTGTTTATATCAGTATTCCACTTTTTAATTTGATTTTTTTGGTGCCTAGTCTCTTAAGTTCTTTATATATTTTGGAGATCAGCCCTCTGTCAGATGTGGGGTTGGTGAAGATCTTTTCCCATTCTGTAGACTGCCATTTTGTCTTATTGACAGTGTTCTTTGCCTTATAGAAGCTTTTCAGTTTCATGAGGTCCCATTTATTAATTGTTGATCTTAGTGCCTGTGCTAGTGGTATTCTGTTCAGGAAGTTGTCTCCTGTGCCACTGTGTTCAAGGCTACTTACCACTTTCTCTTCTATCAGGTTCAGTGTAATTGGATTTATGTTGAGGTCTTAGATCTACTTGGACTTGAGTTTTGTGCAGGGCAATAGATATGGATCTATTTGCATTCTTCTACATGTCGACATTCAGTAATGCCAGCACCATTTGTTGAAGATGCTTTCTTTTTTCCATTTGTATAATTTTGGCTTCTTTGTCAAAAATCAGGTTTCTGTAGGTGTGTTGATTTATGTCAGGGTCTTTGAGTCGATTCCATTGATCCACCTGTCTGTTATTATGCCAATACTGTGCTGTTTTTATTACTATAGCTCTATAGTACAACTTGAAATCAGGGATGGTGATACCTCCAGAAGTTCCTTTATTGTACAGGATTGTTTTAGCTACCCTGGGTTTTTGTTTTTTCATATGAAGTTGAGTATTGTTCTTTTGAGGCCTGTGAAGAATTGTGTTGGACTTTTGATGGGGATTGCATTGAATCTGTAGATTGCTTTTGGTAAGATTGCCATTTTTACTTATGTTAATCCTACTGATCCATGAGCATGAGCGATCTTTCCATCTTCTGATATCTTCTCCAATTTCTTTCCTTAAAGACTTAAAGTTCTTGTCATACAGGTCTTTCACTTGTTTGATTAGAGTTACCCCAAGATATTTTATGTTATTTGTGGCTATTATAAAGAGTGTTGTTTCCTGATTTCTTTCTCAGCTCATTTATCATTTGTATATAGGAGGGCTACTGATTTTTTTTTTTCAGTTAACCTTGTATCCAGCCACATCAATGAAGGTGTTTATCAGCTGTAGTATCTCCCTTGTAGAATTTTTGGGGTCGCTTATGTATACTATCCTATCATCTGAAAATAGTGAAAGTTTGATTTCTTCCTCTCTAATTTGTATCTCCTTGATCTCCTTTTGTTGTTTTATTGCTCTAGCTAGAACATCAAGTACTGTATTGAATAGATATGGAGAGAGTAGACAGCCTTGTGGTGGTATTGTATTCCCCAAAATATTGTGCACCCTAATAAATTTATCTGGGGTCAGAGAACAGACAGCCACTAGATACAGAGGCTAGAAAATGGTGGCACTCACACCTTTAATCCTAGCATTCCAGAGATAGAAATCCCTCTGGATCTCTGTGAGTTCAAGGCCACATTGGAAACAGCCAAGCAAGGTGATACACGCCTTTAATCCCAGAAAGCCAGCCTTTAATCCCAGGGAGTGGTAGTAGAAAGCAGAAAGGTATATAAGGTGTGAGGACCAGAAACTCGAGGCATTTGGCCTGGTTAAGCATTTGGCTGGTTAAGCTTTCAGGCTTCTACCAGCAGTTCAGCTGAGACCCATTCTGGATGAGGACTCAGAGGCCTCCAGTCTGAGGAAACAAGACCACCTGAGGAATTGGCCAGGTGAGGAAGCTGTGGCTTGTTCTGTCTCTCTGACCATCCAGCATTTAACCCCAATACTTGGCTCAGGTTTGATTTTATTAATAAGACTAATTAATTAATTAATTAATTAATTAATAAGACTTATTAAGATTCCTGTTACACAGCCTTGTCTTGTTCCTGATTTTAGTGGAATTGCTTTGAGTTTCTCTCCATTTAATTTGGTGTTGGCTGTTGGTTTGCTGCATATTACTTTTATTATGTTTAGGTATGTTCCTTGTGTCCCTGATCTCCCCAAGACCTTTATTATCAAGGGGTGTTGCATTTTGTCAAAGGCTTTTGCAGCATCTAATGAGATGATTATGTGGGTTTTTTTTCTTTCAATTTGTTTACATGGTGGATTATATTGACATATTTCTGTAAGTTGAAGCATCCCTGCATCTCTGGGATGAAGCCTACTTGATTATGGTGGATAATCTTTTTGTTATGTTCTTGGATTCAGTTTGCCAGTATTTTATTGAGTATTTTTACATCAATGTTCATGAGGGAAATTAGTCTGTAATTCTCTGTCTTTGTTGAGTCTTTGTGTTGTTTGGGTACCAGGGTAACTGTAACCTCATGAAAATAATTTGGCAATGTTCCTTCTGTTTTTATTGTGTGGAACACTTTGAGGAGTATTGGTATTAGCTCTTCTTTGAAATTCTGGTAGAATTCTGCACTAAAACCATCTGGCCATGGGCTTTTTTTTTTTTTTTTGGTATGTGTGGGGAGACTTTTAATGACTGCTTTTAGTTCCTTAGAGGTTATAGTTCTATTGAAATTGTTTATCTGGTCTTGATTTAATTTTGGTATGTGGTACCTATCAAGAAAGTTGTCCATTTCTTTTAGATTTTCTAATTTTGTGGAGTACAGGTTTTTGAAGCACGACCTAATGATTCTCTGGGTTTCTTCAGTGTCTGTTGTTATGTCCCCCTTTTCATTTCTGATTTTGTTAATTTTTATATTCTCTCTCTGCCAGTTGGTTAGTTTGGATAAGGGTTTGTCTATCTTGCTGATTTTCTCAGAGAACCAACTCTTTATTTCTTTGATTCTTTGTATTGTTCTCTTTGGTTCTATTTTATTGATTTCAGCCTTGAGTTTGATTATTTCCTACTGTCTACTCCTCCTGGGTGAATTTGCTTCTTTTTGTTCTAGAGCTTTCAGGTTGTGCTATTAAGTCAATAGTGTTAGATTTCTCCAAATTTTTTATGTAGGCACTTAGTGCTCTGAACTTTTCTCTTATTACTGCTTTTATTGTGCTCCATAAGTTTGGGCATGTTGTACACTCGTTTTCATTGAATTCTAGGAAGTCTTTAATTTCTTTCTTTATTTCTTCCTTGACCTGTAGTGGGTAGCTGTTCTCACCATGCCTTGAAGCACTACCCCTAGTGAGGTAGCAGGTAACTGTTACACCTGCCTATGACCTTGAAGTACATGTGCCTGGGGCGTGGCTGCTCTAGACCTTTAAGACCTAGGATGCAGCATGCAGCTCTCTTCACTACCTTGTGGTTTTGGATGCTGGGATGGACCAGGGCAAATCTCACTAGAGAACAGCGTTGGACTGTGCCTCACCCTTCCAGGATACTGTGACAAATTCTTCTATTTGTCTTTTGAATTTTCTTTCACAAATAAATTCCTTTGCCCACTAAGCAGACTCTGTGAATTGCTAGCAACATAATCCCATTATTGATCCATTGGTAATTCAGTTGAAAGTTGTTCAGTTTCCATGAGTTTGTAGACTTTCTGTAGTTTGTGTTGTTGTTGAATTCTAACTTTAATCTATGGTGATCTCATAAGATACAGGGGATTTATTCCATTTTTTAAAAAATATCTGTTCAGATTTGCTTTGTGACAGAGTATGTAGTCAATTTTAGAGAAGGTTCCATGAGGTGCTGAGAAGAAGGTATATTCTTTTGTGTTTGGGTGAAATGTTCTGTAGATTTCAAGTCCATTTGAGTCATAGCATCTGTTAGTTCCCTTATTTCTCTGTTTAGTTTCTGTCTGGATGAGCTGTCCATTGGTAATAGTGGTGTGTTGAAGTCTCCCACTATTAATGTGTGGGGTTCAATGTGTGATTTTAAGCTTTAGTAATGTTTCTTTTACAAATGTGGGTGCCCTTGTATTTGGGGCATCATTTTCAGAATTGAGATGTCATCTTGATGGTTTTTTTCTATGATGAATATGAAATGTCCCTCTAGATCTCTCTTGATTAATTTTAGTTTGAAATATATTTTGTTAGATATTAGGATAGCTACACCTGCTTGCTTCTTAGGTTCATTTGATTGGAAAATCTTTACTCTGAGTAATGTCTGTCTTTGAAGTTGAGATATATTTCATGTATGCAGTAGAAGGATGGATCCTGTTTTTGTATCCATTCTGTTAGCCTGTGTCTTTTTATTGGCGAATTGAGTCCATTGATATTAAGAGATATTAATGACTAGTGATTGCTAATTCCTGTTATTTATTGGTTTTGGTAGTGGTGGTGGTAGTGTGTGTGTATGTGTGTGTGTGTGTGTGTGTGTGTGTGTGTGTGTGTGTGTGTCTGTGTTTCCCTTCTTTGGGTTTTGCTAGTGTGAGATTATCTAATGGCTATGTTTTCGTGAGTGCAGCTATCTTCCTTGGGTTGGAGTTTTCCTTCTAGTACTTTCTGTAGGGTTGGATTTGTGGATAGGTATTGCTTATATCTGGCTTTGTCATGAAATACCTTGTTTTCTCTGTCTGTGGTGATTGAATGTTTTGCTGGGTATAGTAGTCTGGGCTGGCATCCTTGGTCTCTTAGTATCTGCAAAATATCTGTCCAGGTCCTTCTGGCTTTTAGAGTCTCCATTGAGAAGTCTGACTTAACATGTTACCTGGCCTTTTTCTTTCACAGTTCTTAATATTCTTTCTTTATTTTGTATGTTTAGTGTTAGTGATTTAATTATTGTATGTCCAAGGGCCTTTTTTATTTATTTATTTATTTATTTATTTATTTATTTATTTAGCCCAATCTATTTGGTGTACTGTAAGGTTCATGTACCTCTATAGGCATGCCATTCTTTAGGTTGGGAAAGTTTTCTTCTATGATTTTGTTGAATATATTTTCTGTGCCTTTGAGCTGGGATTCTTTTCCTTCTTCTATTCCTATTATTCTTAGGTTTTGTCTTTTCATGGTGTTCCAGATTTCCTAGATGTTTTGTGCCAGGAATCTTTTACTTTAACATTTTTTTTGACTGATGAATCTATCTCCTCTATATCCTCAACATATCTTTAATCCTGAGATTCTCTCTTACATCTCTTGCATTCTATTGATGATGCTTGCATCTGTAGGTCCTGTTCCCTTACCCAGATTTTCCATTTCTAGAATTCCCTTGGTCTGTGTTTTCCATGTTGCTTCTATTTCAGTTTTCAAGTATTAAACCATTTCCTTCAACTGTTTGATTGTTTTTCCTTGGCTTTCTTTAAGGGATTTATTTATTTCTTCCAATTTTTTGTTTGTCTTTTCATCAATTTCTTTAAGGAATTTTTTTCCATTTCCTCTTTAAGGGCCTCTATCATCTTCATAAAGTTATTTTTAAGGTTGTTTTCTTGTGCTGCTGCATTGGAATGTTCAAGCCTTGCTGTCATAGGATCGCTAGGTACTAATGGTGCCCTATTGCCCTTTCTGTTATTCAATGTATTCTTACACTGGTGTTTTCACATCTGCATTTGGGATGATGGTAGGTCTGGGTATTGATTCTTGTATTTGTCTTTGTTGGATAGGTGTTTTGTTCCTTTCTTATCTGTTTTCTTATTTTCTGGCCTGAATGGCCAAGAGTTGTGGTGACTGGCAGATCTTCAGGTCTAGTAGGGTATCTCAGCTGAGGTTTGTGGGGGGTATGGGTGACTAGATCCAGTGTATCCTCCTGTTCTTCCAAGTAGTATGGGCTGTACCTGTGCCTTTTGAGTCTGCTGGAGTTTTAGGGAAGGGCTGGCCATGGGGAGGATGATGAGGTGGGGGTGGGTGGGTGGCAGAGTGAGTCTTGGGGGAACAGAATCCAGTGGATGGCAGTAGTGGTGGTACAGCCTGCAGGCAGGTTCTTACCTGCTGGCTGGCTGGTGTGGACTGCACCAGAATAGTGGAATTCCACCACAGTTGGGGGCAGGGCCCAGTTGCCTTGCTGGTGCTGAGATGGGAGGGGGAGAATCATGGTATGTGCCCTGGAGGTTAGGGCAGCTCAGTTGGGAGGCCAGTTACTCACTTGTTCTGTGTAGACTGTTCCTGTGACTATGGAGTCTGCTGGAGTTGTCGGAAGGGTTGGCCAAGGGGAGAATGATGAGGTGGGTGGGGGTGGCCAGCAGAGTGAGTGTTGGGGAACAACATCCCGTGAGTGGCAGCAGTGGTGGTCCAGCCTGCAGGCAGGTTTCTCACCTGGTAGCTGGCTGGTGGGGACTGCTCATAGTCTATCTTTATTTCCTGTGTGATCTTGATAAACTGTGGAGGCATCTTTTTTTCCTGGCCACTTCTTTTTCATTCTCAACAATATGTAAAAGTCTTCATGTAACTTGGATAGGAGTTTATAGTCTTTGGAAGCCAGTCATGGTGCCTCATATCTATAATACCAACATGTATGAGGCTGAGGCAGAGGGTTGCCGTGAGTTCTGGGTCAATATAATGAGTTCCAGACTAGCTTGTGAGACTTTGAGAAAGAGTATGGCAGGGGGCTAGAATATGAAGGAGCCTGGCATGGCTCAGGACAGCTTCCTTTTCTCCAACTCATACCATTTCATAGATGTGATTTTCTAATGTCATATTTCACCAGTTGAAGATGAGTGGTTTTTATTTCTCATTGTACTAAAAACGTAGAACAGCTCACATCACTGTGACCACTTGTGGGTATACTTTACTATTTACTCAATCAGTGTGGTAGAGGCATAACTGCTTCTATCCAGATGCATTTGACCTTGGGATTCCTCATACGTGGGGCTAAGGGTTTATTTAGGCTCACCATGGTGGAGAAGGCACAGCTGCAGGAGCATGAGGTTGCTGGTCACATTGCATCTGCAGTGAGGAGACAGCTGACAGGAAGTGAAGTGGCTAGGCTGTAGGGCCTCAAGTCCTGCCCCTAGTTACCTACTTTCCCAGCTAGGCTCCAACTCCTAAATGTTTCACAAATTTCCAAAACAGTACCATCAGCTGGGACCAAGTGTTGAAACACATGACCCTAATGGATACATACCACATTGAAACCATAATCCCACCACTTTGACATCAAGATGCCCCTTGTAAAGCCATGCTTACTTCCAGGCAGTCATTTCTCTCTGTGTCATCCCATCATATTCACCCAGGAGGTGGCCTATAGAGCTGATGGCCTTCCCTAACCCAAAGAGGCATCAGCATTTCTTCACAATTGTTAGTTTTCCAGGATATTTCCCACCCATCTCTACTCTCAACAGAGCCTGCTTTCTGCTTCAAATTGTGAGAGTGGTAACTTTGGACACAGGATCCTCTGTTTTGCAACAGGTTAGGGATAGTACTGAGTGAGACTTGCTCCTGTAACAGTCTTAACTGTCAACTTGCTTGGAGTAAGAAGCATCTGTGAGATAGTAAAGCAGGCTTCTGGGCTTCCACAAAGGATTAACTAAGGGGAGGACCAGACCATCCTTTAATAGAGGCAGCACCATTCCATAGGCTGGGAGCCCAAGTGGATTAAAAGTGTAAAAAGGAGAGAGGCCCCAGTGCAAGCAGTCTCCTGGCTGGGACGATGTGGTATTCTCTATCACAACCTTCATGGTGGCCTGAGACCCCTTAAAGCATGAACCAAAATAAATCCCTGCTCCTGGGAGAAGGTTCCTCAGGTATTTTGTCAGTCAGGGCAGATAAAAGTACAACCAACTCCATGTGAGCCACAGTAGACCTGTCAGTGAACCTCCTGGGAAATGACCCATTTGGTTGGGAGGTCCCTTCTCTTAATGGTCCACTGCCCTTTGCCTACTAGTCTTTAATAGGACCAAAGAAATTATCACTCAACAATTGTTCCTTGAAGTATAGCTGGAAATGAAAATAGAGGAGAACATCATCCAATAGAAAGAAGGAAGATGGCAGACTGAGAATGGCAGGTGATGGCAGATCTCCAGTACTCTCTCCCTGGCACAAGCACTTGGGAGCCAAGGATACATCTTTCTCTGGGGTAACAGGAGCACCCAAGAGGGGCATGCTAGCTCTCCTTGCTTGTGGACAGAGACCAGCACCTTTAACGCAGTTTAAGGTGTTTTAATGCTGCCGAGAGGTTGGCTCCTCTAGGAAGAATGTGGAGCTGGTGAAGGGTAGTCTTGTCATTCAGCTGCTCTGCTTTAGAGGCCAAGACCAGAGAGACCAGCAGAGCTTGGTCCTCCTCCAGCAGTCAACATAATTAACACTAAGTCACCCCCTGTACCCACAGACCTCTACTTTTCTGTCTATCGTTTCGTTGTTTTCTCTTACAGATGAGTGTATACTCACTCTGACCTCAAACAATTTTTATTTTCTCTGTTCCAAGAAGCAGCCAAACACAGAGAAATAAACAAATTTGTGAGGGCTTATATAGTGTTGCCATTTGCAATGAGTTGGGTTAGGAATATCTAGAATTAAATATTTCTCAATCATTAGCTGTAAAAGAATGTTTACCCTTACTATCTGGACATGTCACAGCAGATCTGGTGGATTGGATACCAGCTACATGGTGAAGGACATAAACTTCAGCAAGATTTGGTCATTCACAGTGAAAGGGCTTTGTTGGATCCCTGATACATAGGAACAGTAAAGAAGAACAGACTGGAGTAGAGCAGACTGGGGGTCATGCCCCCCAACCCTGAGTCCCAGCACAGTACTCTGGTGCTGATGGAAGCATCACCCCCAGCTGAGCCTAGCACAGTGCCCATGTGCTGATGGGGCATCAATCCTGACTGAGCCCCAGGTCGGTGCTCAGGAGCTGATAGGAGTAGGCCAGCAGGTATGCAAACTGAGGGAAAGGGAAGGACTGGGGAGGAGTGGGAGCAGGAGTATTCTTTCACTGAAGACGCAAGGTGCTGGGGGTGGAGCTGGGTGCATCCTGATTGCTGAGGAGGTGAAACAGCCCCAGTTAGATGAGAGAAGATGAGAGAGGACTGAAGGAGTATGATGACCTACATGTCTGTAAAGGACTTTGCTAGGGGATGGGAGGGTAGGAAGCACTGAGGGTTGGCTCCCTCTAATCCCATTAGTGGAGAATGAGAGCATTTTCACAGCCACGGTTTTTCAAAAGCGAACAGTAAGCCTGGATTGTTCTTTTCCTGACTTCGCTCTTCCATGGGGCTGAGTGTGCGCAAGCTGTAATGAGACTTCTCTTAGCGCTGATTTCTCCGTCTGCGGAGAGGGAAAGTCGTCAGGTGTCTGTGTGTGTGAAGACTCCCCTCAACAATGGCTCTGATGAAGCAGCTAGAAAGTCCTTATGAGCAAGAAAAGACTCCCATCCTTGCCAGCCGAAGGGGGAGGAAGGATATAAAGGGCCGCACACCTCCAAATCACCCTTCAGGCTCCACGGAGTGGAGGCAGAAAGGGGGAAGAATGCCGCCTGAATGCCAAGTACATGGCTGGTCAGCCTAAATGAGTCTCTGGAGAGAGAGATTAAGGGAGGGGGGCGGGGGCTCTGCCAAGCAGCCTCTGGCATGCAGGGCCAGACCAGCTGGGATTAAGCTGTGGAGCTGTGAGTTTCTCACGCTCAGATAAATAGCCAGTGGTGCAGAGCCTCTGGCCTCCAACTGGGCCAGTTTCTAGACCCAGCTCACAGTGCCTTTACTAGATACAGAATAAGTGTGCCTTTTACTGGATCCTGGGGAGGACAAAGAGACTCACAGATCTACTACCAACAGACACCTGATAGGATTCAGGCCATTCAGCAGGTAACTGACCCCCAGATTCAGAACAATGCAATTTGTGAGTGGGATAGAAAGGAGAAGAGAAAATTAATTTTCCATCTACTCAGCTGAGCTCAGTGCTGTACTGACTCAGATTCATCACCTCCCAGGTCATGCTGTTATTTCCCACTTGAATGTTGGAACATGATCAAGACTCTAAAGACATTCTCAGTATCAAAATGATTCCGTGGCAGTTCTTATTTAGAAGCAGTTAGCCTCTGCCTTCCTCCAGGTCAGCCTCGGGCTTTCATACACTCACTTCTCCCCTGAGTCATCCCTGGTGCCTCCAATGTGCCTCCTCCTGTGTCAGTGAGACCAAAACAAAACTTGACATTCAACTATCAATATCTTTCTTTCCTCCTGCCTTGGCTGATGCTACTCCATTCATCTGGAACATTATTTGAATATCTCCCTCTTGGTCCCCTTCTTTTACTTGTTAAAATCCTATCCATTTGAAGTCCCAAGAGTTCTCTTCTTGCATTAGGTCTTCATCAAAATGCAAGTATTTTTTCTCACCCTGGAATGCTCATAGGACCTTTCCTCTCTCTTGCAGTCCTTCCTACTGTGCCGTTTGTTATA
Organism: Peromyscus attwateri; assembly: GCA_902168425.1. Taxonomy (NCBI): domain Eukaryota; kingdom Metazoa; phylum Chordata; class Mammalia; order Rodentia; family Cricetidae; genus Peromyscus; species Peromyscus attwateri. The sequence continues at coordinate 21,548 of CABHPP010136093.1, read as the reverse complement.
ACCCTTTGAGGTTTTATCTGGTTCTCTGGAGTGATAGGATGACAGATATGCACAGCAGCTCTGGGCTACTTGTGTTCTCTGGAGCTACTCCATTAATGAGCTGTCCTCAGAACTCTGGTACTACCTAAGTTGAGGACAACTTCCTGACCTCCTAATCCTAAACTCAAATGGCTGCCTTTGCAGGTGTCCCTGAGCACCCTCTGCTCATGCCTTGCCTCACCCTACCTCACTCTACAAAAATTATCCACAGATGAGTTTTATGAAGATTGTCCATTGCAGAGCTGGGGAGGTGATGACATTAACATTGATGGAAATGTAAATATGCCTAGTAACTCAGGAGACCCTGTGATTTGTGAGTGACAGAAAGGCAGCAGATCCCAGAATTTAGGCTGGAATATGGTAGTCCAGGGAAGAGGTGACCATCCAGAGATGGCTGAGATGGATTCTCTCCTCATTCTGGTGTTCTCAAACTTGTGTTCTCAGTGTCATGTTAACAACCAAGCAGAAACTCCAAGATTAAACTACACCAGTCATCACTCACTGTTCTTTCAGGCAATTACAGCAGCTGTCAAAGGTTTCAGAACCAACATCTGACCTGACCCTTTTAAGACTCAGAAGTGGCATTTTAATGAGAAGAAGGCAGAAGTGTGTGTGTGTGTGTGTGTGTGTGAGACTGACCAGATATGTTATGGAAAAACTGACAGTTTTCCTGTCTGTCCAGAGTATGTGGGTGGGAGGGAGCAGAGCCGAGGGTTGCAGGCCTCTGCTTTCTGCTTCTGCTCCCTGTCTCTACTGGCTGCAGCATCTCACACAGAGCAGAGACGAGCATGTCACCCTGGTTGGGTGTAATGATCTAGAATGTTTTGAGGGTGACTCATTTACCAATTCCAGTCAGTACCCTCTTTACTCATCTCAGTCTGGTCAAGGGGAATCTTTTGAGTGCCAAGGTGGCCTTTAGTATATTAATAAAGCTGTGCCTCTTTCACCCCAAGTCTACAGTGTGTTCAGCGCTTGAGAGGCAAAGCCACAGCTTCTGGCAGCTACTGTCTGCTCCCCGCGTCAGGCCCTGGCAGTAACCAGGAACTTCCTGTGTCTATTTGCCCATTCTCTGTATTCCCACACAAACTGGGTATTGTGTGTATCTGGCTTCCTCCAGTGAGCATATTTCCAAGATGAGGCATTAAAAAGGACAGTCTATGAGACGGTCTTTTGTAACATGAATCTTAAAAGATCTTATTAATAAAAACAAACCTGGAGCCAGGTATTGGGGTGAACGCTGGAAGGTCAGAGAAGCAGAACAAGCCACAGCCACCTCATCTCACCAGTTCCTCAGCTGATCCTGTTTCCTCAGACTGGAAGCCTCTGAGTCCTCATCCAGATGGATCTCAGCTGAACTGCTGCTCAAAAGCCTAAAAGCTTAACCAGGCCCAAAGCTTTTAGTTTCTGGTCCTCACGCCTTATATATCTTTCTGCTTCCTGCCATCACCTCCTGGGATTAAAGACGTGAGTCACCACGCCTGGCTGTTTCCAGTGTGGCTTTGAACTCACAGAGATCCAGATGGATCTCTGCCTCTGGAATGCTAGGATTAAAGGTTTGTGTGCCACCATTTTCTGGCCTCTATATCTAGCGGCTGTTCTGTTTTCTGACCCCAGATAAGTTTATTAGGGTGCACAATATTTTGGGGAACACAATATCACATCTTTGCTTCCAATACCAGTTTTGTGTGGAGTCTCTAAGATGATCAAATTTGAGATTCATTAGAAGTACTTATAAAACTCACTGATATACATTGTGCTCATGATTATAGCTTGTTATTATTATCATATTATTAATATGTAGTGGTACCCACAAGGCACAGCTATCCAGAGAAGGTGCCAAGAGCTTTGTTGTTTATGTTGTCATTGGAACTTGATTGTGTAAACCTGGTTGGTTTCCAGTCTCCTTTGGAGGTCAGTGGTAGCCATATGCCCCAAAGTCTCCACTTTAAATTCTGTTAACATATGGTTGACCAAAGCTCCATCTTTAGGATATAGCAAGGGTCTAAATGTTGTCTACCAGGACCCAACAACAAAACTTTCTTTAGGTGAAGTTAAATTCTTTGCTACATATCTAGTTCATCCATGATGTGGCCACTATCAGTATTCATTTCCTTGTCAGAGTAAATTGAGATTCATTACAGGGATTTACCATGTTCTATTCATCCATTCATTAGTAAACCTTGGATTGTCTTTACTTTTCAGATATTGTGACCAGAGTCATCTCTCCAGATCCAAAGGGGATGGTTCCCCACCCAGGAGTCCCAACCCACCAAGATGCTCAAGTCCCTTAAATAAAATGACAGTAGCATATAACCACACGTGTCCTCCCATGTACCTTAAACCATCTCTATATTACATATATTGTATAGTATAATGTAGATGTACTATTAGTAGCTGGCACTATTTATAAAAGAAGTCTGTACATATTCAATGCACACATAACCTTTGTTAGTACTGCAGGAATGAGACTCAAGACTGATCACAGTCACATAACATAACTAAGGAAAATGAGGACCTGTGTTGGGAGGTCATAGGGCAGGAAGCTAAGGCAGGGTGTGAATATATATCAATTCATTCATATGAGTTCCTTGTTGTACCTGGTACATGGAAAATTCAAGTTTTGTATTATGGGCATTTTTCCCAAGTATTTTTGAACAGTGTTTTTTGCTTTTTTTTTTTTTATATTGAACTCGTAGTTGTAGAGGGCTGACTTGCATTATTATGAGCATTCATGTATGAGTGAGTGTGTCTATAGTTTCAGTTCTCTTAGATATATTCTGAATCATATGGTAACTGTTTAATTCAATAACTATTGGTCTGTTTTCTAAAATGCTCACATGATTTAATAGCACATTCTTATTATTATCGTTATTTTTTATAGTTGTCTTATAGAATGTTGGGGAATTTCACTGTAGTTTTATTTCCCTAAACATAAATGATATTGGGCAGTGTTTCATGTTTATTGTCTATTTATATGTCTTTTTGGAGAGATGTCTATTCAATTCATTGTCCATTTTAAAGTGGAGTTATTTACCTTTGTTTTGAATTGTGAAAGTTCTTCATGTATTCTGACATAAGCTTCTTGTCAGACAATGTCAATATTTTCTCTCATTCTCTGGGCTGTTTTTCCACTTTCTTGATAGTATTCATCAAAACACACAATTTCAGCATTTCAATTTAATTGTTGAATTTTTTCCTTTTGTTTTAGCATGATATTTAAGAAATCATTGGTTTATGCCTACATTGCTCTCCAATAATTTTATCTTTGACACTGACTGAGGTTTTAATCTGGTTCAGATAAATTTTGGATGTAGTGTGAGGTAGGGGTCTGACTTCATGCTTGTGCATATGACTATGCAGTTACTATTTTGGGACCATTTGTTGAAAAGACTGTTTTCCTTTTGTTGAATTATTTCTTGGCTTCCTTGTTAAATCAATTTGCCATAAATTTAAGGCTATAGTCCTGAACTCTAAATTTCATTCCATTGATTCACACATTTTTTTGTTATATTAATGTCATACTGTCTTTTTGTAGCTTCACTTTATTTTGTGAATTGGTTTGTAGTTGTGAGATTAAGAAGTACGAGAGCTTTTGTTTTTCTTTTACAAAATTATCTTGCCTATTCTGAATTTCTTGCAATTTTTATAACCCATATGTTAATTTTTGAAAAAAAAGGGGATAAAAGGGAGGCTTGGGTAGAGACTACATTGAATCTGTAAATTAATTTGGATATACTGTCATGCTGACAATAGCAAGTCTCTAGTCCATGAATACAGACTGGCTTTTCCATTTGTTTGTGTCTACCTTAATTTCTTTCAAGAATGTGTTTCTGTTTCTAATTTACAAATCCTTTATGTCTTTTGTTAATTTATTCCTTAGTATCTTATTCTTTCGATGCTATTGTTAATGGGATTGTTTTCTTGATTTCATATTTGAATTATTCACTATTCATGTGTAGATCTTACATTAATTACATTAATTATCCTCTATCTATCAGAAGAGGTAAAAAAAAAAAGGAACAGGTTTATCCAAAGCCAGCACTGAAGGAGTTGAGAAGACACATCCCTGTCTCAGGGGATTCATGGCACAGGCAGCTTTAATGGGAGAAGAAAGTGGAGTTCAGAAGGACAGTGTTCAGGAAATCCACGGCTGACAGACAGAATGGCAGTCACGACCTGTGTCATCCCCAGGTGGCTCCTCTTTGCTCTTATGGAGTCTAAGGAGGTGGGGAAGAATTTCAATGGGACCCAGTTACAAAATCGCTGGAACTGTCTACAGATACTGTATGTATCCTTTAATATTTTCTATAAAAGATCATTCACTTCTTCCTTTTTGTGTGTAACTTTTATTACTTTTTCTTGTCTAATTGCTCTGGCAGTAAACTCTAGTATGGCATTGAATAGAAGTGGCAAGAGTGGGTTTCCTTACCTTGTTCCTGGTATCAGGGGTAAAGTGTCCAGTCTTTTACCATGAAGTGTAATAATGGTCGTGTGTTTCACTAGGATGATCCTCACAAGGTTGAGAAAATTCTCTTCTAGTGTTTGCCAAGTGTTTTCATTTTCTCATTGTGAAAAGGTATTGAATTTTGTCCAATTATGTTTGTAGCTATTATGATAATCATGTGGTATATTTCTTGTATTCCATTAATACATTGTGTTAAATTGGCTTTCATATGGTGAGTTAACTTTATAACTGAGACAGATACACTCTGGTCATGGCGCAAAATCACAGAGATACTCTTGAGAGGTCCTCAACCATTGGCTTCTGTTACTGCTGGGACAAAAACCTTGAGACAGTGAAGGTGTCAGGTTTACGTGTGTGTGTGTGTGTGTGTGTGTGTGTGTGTGTGTGTGTGTGTGTTTGTGTAGGTACTCATCTGTGCACATGTGTGGGGACCAGGTATCACTTTCAGGTGTCTTCCTCTATTTCTGCCTATCTTATTTTTTGAGACAGGGTTTGTTGCTGGACCTGGAGCTTGATGCTCTCTCCAGGGATCCCCTGTCTGCTTCTTCAGCCCTGGGATTACAGGTGCTTGATGCTACATCTGGGTTGATGTGTTTTCTGGGGACTTGAACACAGTCCTCATGATTGTGCAGCAAGCACCTTACTGATGAGCCATCTTGCCAGTCCCAGGCTGTTTTAGGTATGAAGTCACTACTTCACTCACAGGGTCTGTTCAGCTTAAAATGCCTCATCTGAGCCATGTAAATGTGTAGATGCAGTGTCCTTGTCCCTTTGTCTCTACGCCAGGACTGAGCATTGTATGGTACATAGTAGGTATCCATCCTGTGCCTTAAAATGATCTAATTTACACACACACACACACACACACACACACACACACACACACACACAGCAATTTCTAAAATAAATTCTGCCTGTTTGGATGTGTCTTCTCTAGCCCTGGGTTCTCAGAAGATGGTGAGGTAAGACCCCAAAGAGGCAGCTGTGCCACACAAACACTGTGGCTTCACTGCACACAGGTGATGAAATTCTTCCTCGTGGTTGTTCAGATTGATTTGGAGTGAAAAACAGCAACTGAAGTCAGTGAGCAGCAGTTTTCTTTAAGGATACTTAATCTGGTGCCTCTCTGTATGTATCTGAAATGCTAGATCGAAAGCAATCATTATTATTCCATTATGTGGCTTTTAATGGATTTTCTCAGCTCTGCATTTGTAAGAATGATGTCAACCCTGACTGTATTATTCCTCAATGACTCGTGCTGCCCACAGACCATGGCAAAGGTCTAATTAATATGTGTGGAATAAATAAATCAACTAGCAATAGAGATTTTTTTTGAGGTTTTTACTCTATAGTCCAGGATGGCTTAGAACTTACCATGTAGCCCAAGCTAGCTTTGAACACTTGGTAATCTCCATCTCCTGAGTGGTGAGATTATAGGAATGTGCCATTGCCCCTGGCTTTAGAGATAGAGACTGAATAAAAGACAAATAATTTAAAAGGGAACTGTGAAGCAGGTATTATCTAAGGATCTGAATAATCTAACATATTATGTCTTGAGTCAATTCTGTCTCCTCTTTAATTTATTTATCAGAATTATCTGGAAATTTTCCCACCCTCTCTTTTACTCATTCCAAGTTCCATCCTTGCACTATAGAACCTTTCTCTTACAGAAGATAAGGTAGATCAGGTGGGGCTAAGAAAATGGCTGTTGGTAAAGTGCTTGCCACATAAGCATGAGGAGCTGAATTTGGATTCCCAGTACACATGTCAAAAGGCAGGCAAGGGAGCATACTCCCTTACTAGCTGGTCTAGCCAAATTAGTGAGCTCCAGGTACAGTGAGAGATCCTGTCTTAAAATATAAGGTAGAGAGAGTTGAACTTTGGCTTTCATACACACACACACACACACACACACACACAGAGAGAGAGAGAGAGAGAGAGAGAGAGAGAGAGAGAGAGAGCGAGAGAGAGAGAGAGAGCACACATGCACCCCCACTCACAGCATGTGCATATACGCATGTACAGACACATGCATGAACACTCTCAGACCAACCCCTTCCCAAGACAGATCGAGAATTAAGGACCTGGTATCAGGTTCAGGGTGGTTTGTGCTGTCAAGGTTCATGCCCCACAAGCTTGGCCCCACTGTAACAGTGCTGAAAGGTGGTAGGAACTTTTAAGAGGTAGCATCTAGTTGGGAGGTAAATTGGATTATGTCTTCCCTTGTGAAGAGATGAATGCTGGTCTCATGGGAAGCTTGAGTCTCATAGGAGTAGATGGTGAGCTGGTCCCACCTCACAATCCTGCGTCTTCTCTCACAATACAGCTTCTCTTGCTCTTGCTTGTACTCCCCTCTCATTGCAGCCTCTGTCTTTCTCACACTCCTGCCTCATCTCATGATGCCTATGCCTAGAGCCTCTCTCCTTCAGAACTGTGAGTTGAACAAACTTCTTTTATGTGAAGCACCCAGCTTCAGGTCTTTTATTATAGCAACATAAACAAAACCAGTCAGAACAGAATCTCAGTCTCCATTCTAGACTTCTTTACTACTACTACTGCTACTACTACTACTACTACTACTACTACTACTACTACTACTAAAATCTACACACATGTATCTGATACACACATAAGCAGATGAACTCTTGTTATATGAATTTATCTTAATTAGGAAAATGGACATTGAATAGACATTTCATGGAGGAAAAGAAAAGGTAAGAGACAGCAGAAGAGGTAAGATGCTTATGGGCACCTGAAAGTACAGTTATAATGACTGAGTGTATGGAAGAATTCCATAAAGATGCCTATAGCAGGGATGGGGGATGACAGACCAGCAGATAGATGAGAGAGGACTGATCATGTCAATTGGACCATGTAAATATGAGGCTCCAAAGCCTTCAATTTGAAGTCTGTGGAGCTTGTGTGAAGTCTGGAGAACCTCAGCTCAAGGGCAAAGCCTGAGACGTTGGGAGAAGGTGCTGCTGGGCAGGCCCTGAGGTTGTAATGTCTAGATGCAAGAGAAGAGTGTCTCAGCTCCAGAAGGAAGTTGGAACTCCCCTCATTTTCTTCAGGCCATTGGCAGCTGAAGGTGCTGTCTACATTGGATATGAATAGATATTTCTTTCTTACTCTGTCTACTGATGATCACAGACTTCTTCCAGAAATGCCCTGGGACACACCAGAAATAATGCTCCCCAGGTATCTGGGTACTCTTTAACCCATGAAGTTGAGATATAAATTAACCATCACACTGGGGTTGCTAGAGTAAGAATGGACTGTGCAGAGGGAGGAGAAAGCAGAAGGCACGCTTACCTACAGCCCAGAGTTAACAGTCCTTTAGCACTAAGAAAGGCAATTTTGCTTATCTAGCCTGGGCTTGATTTTCCTTCCATGAGAAACACCCTGGGGACTTTTGTTATAGGACAGTGGCAGGAATGGGATAAGACAAGCTTTCCTGTCCAATTTCTTTGCAGAGAGAAGGATTGACAAAAAACAATGGGAACATCTTTCTGGCACAGGTGGACAGTGTGCCTTGCTTCAGGTGACTCCATTGAACCTAGTGCATTGGAGACAGTTCCAAGAACCACTTCAGCAATGTGTTAGAGAGTGAAGCTGTTGGCTGAGAAGGGGGAATAGCATATGGACTGGCTGGGTAAGCAGCTCTCAAGGGAAAAATCAGGTAGTGTGCTGATGATATTATGAACAAAACACAAAGGGCAGTTGGGCCGGCTGGGGTAACATGAAACAAATGGAAATTGATGGAGGATTCACAAGATGGTGTCACACTAGGAAATTTGCAGGAGACCAGCATGCTCACATTCTTTCTTTTTCTCTCATTTTCCTTCCCTACACATTAAGCATCCTTCATCTTTGTTGTGCACATTTCTAGTGTAAGGAATCCAAAAAGACAACTTGAAAATTGCCTGAAGAAAGACCACATTGTGTGCAAATCAAAGCAGACCACAGATTAGAACAGGAAGGCATCACCTAGCTTCCTCCCAAGTTACTGTGCCTGGAATGGGCAGACACTACCTGGAGAGGGCTTAATATTCCTCCCAAATAAATTAAAAAAAATTAAGCCCAAGGAAGATCCCTAAAACCTAAAACCATTAAATAACTCATCTACCCACTAATAATGAGGGGTCTGTGGGGGAAGGGTCTTGTCTCTTTCCTCATTTGAAGTGTGTGTACTGAGAGAAGTGCAGTAAAATAGCAGAAGAGATTTCAGTACCTTTTACCTAGATAAGGAATCGTGAGGATGATAATGTGTTTAAATGGCTTTTCTTTCCTGTTCTTCAACATATTCAAGTTGACAGTGAGTAATATCTTAAGCATGGCTCTTTTGTACCCCTCCCCTACTTCTGTCTTATTTGGTTTGGCTGTTCTAACAAAGCAGGACTCTGGGTGCCTTAAGTACACCAGGCAGACATTTCTAAGGGTTCTGGAGGCTGAAGTCCAAGACCAGGGTGGCTAGGCTGGTTGCTTTTAGGCCCCTCTGCTGAGTGGCACTGTTTATCTCTCCTGGCAGAAGAAGAGTGTATGACCTATGGGTGGCTCTTTCTTGAGGGTGCTAATCCTATTCAAGAGGGCTGAACCCTTGTGATCTAATCCCCTGTGCCATTATATTAGGGGTCATTGTTTCAACATCAGGATCTGGAGGAGACACAGACCTTCAATCTACCATAGTAGTCCCACCCACAGATTGTTTGAGGCGTTTGGGGACCACCCTTAGATCCCATCACTACCAATGAGAAGTGGCAATTCCTGGATCTATTGAAATTTCAAGGTATTAATTTCTGCTTTGAACATTTATTTTAGAACCTTTACCTAACTGGCTCTGAGTACCAATGCTTCCCAGTCACTGTGGCTTGTCTATGACTTAGGCCATCCTGGGTGCAGGAGAAAACTGGATTAGACCTCTGGCCACTGGTGAGCTACTTTCATTCATTTCCTGCCCCTTCTGTTTGATCTTAGGGTCTTGTGTTTCCACAGAGGCCATGTCCTTCTAGGATGAGAGGACACAGGAAGGTGGAGGGCTGTTTCTCTCCAGTACCTACTGTGTGCACAGGGCTTCCCTCTGGTGCAGTGAGTGGACCTGAGATCTCCCAGCAGGAGTAAGAGGCTGAAGAACAAACACATCCAGCCACAGATGCATTAATTTAATTTCACGGCCTGGCATCAGCTGCTCCTCTGCACTTAAAAGGGACATTTGCACCCATCTGTCATCTCTTCCTTTCATTTCAGAATCTCTTTGCTCTTCTTTCTTTCCTTTCACTCCTCCCCCCACCACAACTTGATGAAATAATGGGACACATTTAAAACCCAAGCCTGCAATTCAAATTCTGAAGCAATGTGATTTTGTTCCACTCCAAGTCAACTGAAGGGTATCTTGGGAGTAGAAATCAAGGGGCCAAACAAAAGCCAGCCAGAGAGGGAAGATTTGAATGCAAATGAACCTCTTCAACCTATTTGAAACAACCTGCTGTGAACTGGGCCCATTATCACCTTGTTAGGTTGTCAGCTGGAGTGGCCTGGTGGGGCTGTAATGGGGAGAAAGTGGCTGGGACCCTTTCCCAACCTTAGCTCCTAGGTACTTATTCCTCCCTACCCACTTCTAGGACCCACGGGACCAGGGTAAGAGTCGTTCAAAAGAAAAAGAAAGTGGGAGAAACAACTTAATTAAACTTCTTAAATTAGGGGGAGAAGAGAGCTCCCAGCACACCCTTCTGACTAAAGTAGCACAGACATTAAATTATGCAGGGTCTGGCAATAGATTTGGGGGGCACACCCATGTGTTTGCATCTCCTGCTTCAGAATATAGTCTTGAAATTAGTGAAAGTATAAAGCATATGGGGGACCACATGAGACAACCTCAACCCTCAGGAAACAAACTTTAACCATAAAAGGTATGACTGGCACAGGGATTCACTTGCAAATGTCTTTAAAAATGTACTATTTGGGGGCTGGCAGACAGCTCAGTGGGTAAAGCACTTGCTGCTGTAAGGAATTTAGTTGGGATCCTCAGAGCCCACAGAAAGCCAACACCTATAACCCCAACGCTCTAGTGGCAGGAGGGGAGAAGGAGACAGAAGCCCCAGAAGCTCCTGGGTCAGCTGGTCTGGGTTACCCAGCAGTGAACTGTAAAAGACTCAACTGCAAAAAAGATGGAAGGGGAGGCTAGAGCACTGAGAGTTGTCCTTTGACCTTTATAAAAGCTCTGTGACATGCCTATGCCTGAAAACACACATACATATGCACACACCCCCATATGTATACATGCATGCATGCACACATGCACAATAAAGGTTTAAATGAAAGGAAGAAAAAGAATGCATTATTTGAGAATTTGGACAAGGAGAAGCTTCTAGAATATGCTTGATTTCTTTTCTCTATAGTGCTTTGTTGAGAGCTGAGTTAGTGACGTTCACCCAAAATACCTGACATGCAGGTCGCAGAGAGGTGGTGCTGGTGACAATATTTGTTCTTAGATAGTAATGATTTCACAAACCCTATCCTTAGGCAGTATTTGTTTTCTGTCCTAAGCATGAGACAAATATTATGTACTTTTCTGTAAGTACATGGAGGAGTCTTACTGACTCTTTAATTAGAGATGCCAGTAAGATGACATGAGAGTAAAGGGCTGTCATGAGAGTGGGGCAGGAACATTCACAGGATCAGGGTTAACGAGGTTGGACTAACTTAGGGTCACTGACCTTACTGACTTAGAGTCTGCATCGATAAATAATACAGCAAGCAAAACAGAAAACAATACTAACTGTGTGAGTTAGTACAGAGGCTGAGAAAGACAGCTACCAGCTCATCCGTGCTTTCCATGAGGCACTCTGCCAATTCCCAGCCATGCTCCTTTGAAAGCATTTCAGAATTATCCCGTCACCCTACCCACACAGGTTTAAGTGGTTTTGTTCCTGGTAGGATGATAGATTCATGATCTGTTAAGGTTGCTGGAATGTTTCTGAGTTCTAGGTCTGCTTAAATGCCAAAAAGAGATAAATAACCCAAGGGTATTTGTTGTGGCTCTTATTTTGGACTGGAAGTGGGGACTGAGATTTACAAAACAGAAACAATTGCTTTGTCTTTCTGTCAGGATTAAAAATCTGTAATAAACAACCACATTTTACTTAATTTTATAAAAGTGCAAAGTGAGTACACAATTTTGTTCATGTTTAAATGTTGTAATGAAAGTGCTAACCACGATGGTTTCTGCATTCGCTTCCCAAGGAGCTTTCCCCCACTTCTTTTTGTTGGCAGGACCCCCAGTGCTAACTCCATACCCCGCGTTTCTTAAGGAATATGGAAATTTCCCAGGGAGGGCTGTGCTCCGATGCTAGCAAAGGAACTTGCAAGGTTAATGAACACCCACAAAGACTGAGGAGAGCAGGCATTCTGCACTCATGATGAGGACTCTACATTCTCTCCTCAGAGGTGATGATGGTGAGGAAGGTGCCTGATGATCCAGGGGCAGATGAGGGCTGCAGCTTCTCCTGCCTCAAATGCTTATTAAAATTCATTTCCATTCAAATAGCCAAACTCCAACTCTCATCATCAAACAAGCACACTCTGTACATATTTAACAGGCAGGAGACCTGTGCCGAGTTCATGTCTTTTTGAAGTGAAGGCCTGTTCTCTAATGAGCGTCCACACTTATCTCTGTATGGAAATTTCTTCCCCCCATCTCCATCCCCCCTCCATTCACTACTGCCCCAGTTCTGGGATCTTTGATGAGCAGCCTGGATGCTTGTTATAATGATAATTCATATGGAGCAGAATGCAGTCTCCTCCTCTAGTCTAGCTCATTATAAAGGTGAAGCCCCCAGGAGGGCAGGCTGAGAATGAACAGGTTTACAGTGTGTTTTATTGTTTGCTTGTTTGGTTGTTTTTTTCTTCCTCTAAGTGAGGCAGAAGCAGGATGTAACTGGCTTTCTTGCTTCTCTAGGCTTTGGGTGTCTTTCCCTCTGAAATCAACCACTATTCTCAGACCTGGTGACTGTCCTTTGGGACCCTGTGACCCAGACCAAGCAACTCTTGTACAGTTAGGAGGCCCTACTGCTGTCACAGAGGAGCCCAGCGATAAAATGCAAGTGAGATGTAATTACATGAACTGATACTTTAGAATTGTTACAGTAGCATTGAAGACCCATTACAAGAAAGCTGTTGTCTTCTTGTCAAAAGAATGGCATCTACCTCTGGGTGGAGACCTGCCATTCTGTCCTCCCTTAAAAATTAATACAGCTGAATTAGCCAGTCACCTAGCCAAGGAGCCACCCCTCAGAGGGTAGGTTTTCTTTAAGCCATGTGAAGAGATGGAAAGAATATCCCTTTACTGAGGTGATATGGTTTTGCTGCCCAGACTCCTCCCCATCTAGTGCAGTCCCTGTGTAGCACCATGATGGTTTTCTAGATCTGTTCACCTTTGTGAGTACTGACTCAGAGAAATACAGATTTTCTTTTCTTTTTTCCCTCCTGGGTTTTTTTTCCTTTTTAAAATGCTGACCTAAGTATAATTTACATTATACTTTGGGCTTTATCACTCCTTCATTGAAATTCCCCTCTCTACCATGTGGCTTTTTGTCAAAAATATGGCTGACCTCCATACCTAACTGGAACAACATGGCTCTCTTTCTTCTTCACAGGCTCCTACTTTTGAATTTACAATGAACTTCTCCTTAAAATTTACCTACTGTGGTTCTGTTAATTTTCAACAAAAGCCACTGGTTTGCGGTAGGTGTTGCAGAATATTTGTTTAACTATCCAAAGATGTGTTGCATTTGTTTAACTATGTAAAGATGTATTGCAGAATGTTTGTTTGATTATGTAAAGATGTGTTGCTGTTTTTACCCTGCCTGCCTACAGCACCTGATTGGTCTAATAAAAAGCTGAACAGCCAATAGCAATGAAGGAGGTAGCTGAACAGGCAATAGCAAGGATGGAGGTATAGGCCGAACTTCCGGGCAGGGAGAGTAATTAAGAGCAGGAATTTAGTCTCCGGGGAGAAGGAGAAAGCAAAGAGACACCAAGGACAAGCCAGCCAGACACAGAGGAATCAGGAAAGTAGAACATACATAATGAAAGAAAGGTAAAAAATCTCCGAGGCATAACATAGAAGAATAGAAACAGGTTAAATTTAAGTTAAAAGAGCTAGTGGGACAAGCCTAAGTTAAGGCTGAGCATTCATAATTAGATTTTGTGTCTTTATTTGGGAGCTGATTGGTAGCCCAAAGAAAATGTCAACTACAGGTAGCTTTGGTGGCCTTTTAGCCATCAGGGATTCTAGTCCCTCAAGGCAAGAAAGACTCCATCATTCTTAAAGACACCCCAGTATTCCTGTATCGGAGATATTGACCCCAGTTGTGGTATGCTGTGTAGAGGTTGGCTTGGCAAAGTTTACTTTAAGATTATGAAATCTTAATAAGAGACATAATTTTCTCAGGAACTTTGGAAATCTCAGAGATGGTGACCAAAAGCAATACCACAAAGCCCCCAGATCACCAGAGAGGGTCTTGTTAGACTATGGCTAGGGTCTATCTTCTAGTATTGATTCACTTAGTAAATGGTGAGAATCTAACTAAAAACTAATTGGAGTAGATTACAAATGCTTTTCTTTCCTTCCTTCCTTCCTTCCTTCCTTCCTTCCTTCCTTCCTTCCTTCCTTCCTTCCT
>CABHPP010136092.1:20835-31905 GCA_902168425.1 Peromyscus attwateri | reverse complement strand
CAGCTGGGTTTTGTTTTGTATTTTTTTTAAACAGATATTTTCCCTGCGGCTAATACAGTTTCCGGATTTCATCTCAGCATACGAATCTGCCCATAGCAAATGTGCTTCAGGAGGGAGGAAGGGTGTGTGATGACCTTGGACATTTAGGGTGGGAAGAGTCTTTGCTGTGTGGTTCCACGAAAAGAAGCAAGGCGGGGCTAGGCAGACCTTCATTGCTGGCTCCCGGGGCAAGCCATGCCCTGTCCAGATCCTCATGCTTGTGGCTCTAGAGTCTCCTGTGCCCCATTGCACGGGGTTCTGTTCTTCCTGTCCTCTTAGAACCCCATGCCCCTGTCACTCTGGGAAAGGCCCCTTAATCCAGCTTTGAGTCTCTGCCACTGCCAGTAACCACTTCTCTCTCCTTTGGAAGGCAGATGGGATTAACAGATTGTAGCCACACAGGGATCTGCATGTGCCTCGGAGAAGACAGGTTCTCCAGCTGCCGCTGGGGAGGGAACTATGAAGCCCGCAATGCCCTCCTTGTTTAGAAATCTGCTTGCTGGGGTCAGTGGGTAAAGATGCTTGCTGTCAAGCCTGATGACCAGAGTTCAGTCCCCAGAACCCCCATGTTAAAAGAAGGAAAAAAACTCCCACAAGTTGTTGACCTTTGACTTCCACATGCACACACACACACACACACACACACACACACACACACACGCACGCACATACACGCACGCACAATAAATAGTTTTTAAAAAGTCTTTAATCAAGCAGCCTGCATGATGTATCAAGATAGGATGGAGACCAACTACACATGACTGAATTCCCAAAGTAACACGCCTCAGATAGGAAGGAAATACTTAATTCTTGCACCTGACATAGATAGGGAAGTATTAAACACAGGACTTCAATATGAAGGATGTGGGGGCCATCAGGAACGTGGGCTCTTTCTATATTACTCAGCCACCATCATAAAGGCATGGCTCTTGAGCCCTAAAAAGATTCTGCCTGAGTTCCAACCGTCACATCCACGCTCCAAGAAGCAGAGAGAGAGAAGGTTAAAAGATGGTCCTGATTTTTTACAAAGGACTTCCTGGAAGTACCACAGGACATTTCTGCCTATATTCCCTTGGCTGCAAAGGAAATATGTATCATAGCTCCACGTGAGGTCAGTTGGCAAGAGATGTTCCCAGGGACTTCTAATGGGGGAACACGCTGAAGAATAGCAGGTCTTGATTGGCCTGATTCAGCCACTCTAGTACAAAAAGGGACATCTAAGGCTGGAGACATGGCTCAGTGGTTAAGAGCACATACTGCTCTTCCAGAGGATCTAAGTTCGATTCCCAACACCCACATCAGGTGGCTCACAACCATCTGTAACTCCAGCTCCAGGGAATCCAATGCCTCTGGCCTCTGAAGGCACTGCACTTACATGCACAGATACACATATCCATAATTAAAAATAATTTTAAAAAATAAAACATTAAAAAAAGAAAAATCTAAAAAGATGACCTTGTAAATACCAGTGACTTAGCTGTAGGATCATCCATCTTTCTGGAATGGCTGCCACACAGACCTCCAATGTTGGGGAATAGTATTTTAAGGTGCGTTACTTTTGTTTATGTTGCATTTGTTTAACTCTGTGAAGATATGTGACTTTGCCTGTGTAAAACACCTGATGGTCTAATAAAGAGCCGAACGGCCAATAGCAAGGCAGGAGAAAGGATAGGCGGGGCTGACAGGCAGAGAGAATAAATAGAAGGAGAAATTTTGGAGGAGAGGTAGGAGGGAGAAGGAGCAAGAGAAGGAGGAGGGCATCAGGGGCCAGCCAGCCACCCAGCTACACAGCACAAGCCACAGAGCAAGAGTAAAAGTAAGGTTACAGGAGTAAGAAAAGGAAAAGCCCAGAGACAAAAGGCAGACGGGTCAATTTAAAGTTAAGAAAAGCTGACGAGAAACAAGCCAAGCTAAGGATGGGCATTTGTAAGTAAGAATAAGCCTCCATGTGTGGTTTATATGGGAGCTGGGTGGTGGGCCCCCCAAAGAGCAAAGAGCCAAAAAGCAACCAACAACACTCCAACCTCAGGGAGCATGTCTGAGGCCCCCACTGGTGGGGATGAGAACCCAGGGCCTTGGTGGAATCCACTCCTGAATACCAGAAACTTTAGGAAGGGAAGAATATGTCACTCTGGGACCCCCAGGAAAGAGGAAATTTGACCTTGATTGATTTAAACACTCAAAGAGGTGTGTGTCTAGTATATGTCCTGACTGGCTGGAAAAGAAAGCGACAACTGTGTATGCGAATGTTGAACTCGGTCTGTGTGGCCTGAACTCCTTTCTGCTGGGGAATCCCGAGTAGAATGTGTAGAGCAGGAACAACAGCATGCCTGTGGCATGAATTCTTCCTCTCTGGCCTTACACTCCTACCTGAGACACAGAAAGAGATAGTGCCCTAAGGTGGGGAGCCTAGGACCCTTCGAGGCCCATCGTGTGCACAAGGCACGCACCCACAGCCACCTTTCTTTGCAGAGGAGAGGTAAGGCCACAGGGCCTCCATGAAGGCGAACCCACCCTGAGTGACAGGTGGGGGACAGACTTCCACTGTGGTTGACCAGGAAGACCCATCCCCAAGGAGGCAGGACCCATGAAGAGAACCTCAATGGCTGTCACCCCAGGCCTACCTAGACCTGGAGCTCCTCAATTTAGCCAAGGGGAAGTTGCAGGAGTACAGGCAGGAGCAGCCACTCCCCAAGCACGGGAATGGGATGACATCTGACCTGATTCAAGGTAACCCTGTTTCTCAGAAAAGTATCAGTGTGTTCTGATGTCCTCCATGTCTGCTCAGGAGGCCAGTGATGGAGCTAGGCATGGGTGGATTCCTGGGAGGAACCCAACAGTGGAACCCAAGGACTGGGCCCCGGACCCCAGATGAGTTTGGGGCTATCTAGTGTCTGGAGAATCTCTCCCCTTCTACTTGTGGGCTAGCTGGTCCCTGGGAGTAGCCCCGTGTGAATGTCCTGCTCTGGCAAGCTGATGGGGACGTGGAAAGGGCGTGGGACAGGGATGAAGAAAGCATGTGAAATGTGTTACAGTGTCTAATCTGTGACCCAGCCTCCAAGCAGCTGTCTCCTCCTGGACCTGTTTCCTCATCAGCAAAGTGAAGGCGTGGAAGCTGCCTTTGGCTTCCCTTGGTGTGACCTCAAGCTTCCAACCACAACACCCTGCAAAGTGCTGGCCCCGGAACCCTGGGCACAAGTGGCCACTTGGTTGCATTGTATTTTTAGGTAACTGCACAGCAGACTCCTGGGATCTGGGCTAGCCCACTGAAGGCTGCTCCTTGCAGCTCAGGCATTATCATCCCTATGAGCCTGATGTGATATCATAGAGGTTGGCAGAGCAGGAACCTGCATTCCCGAGTGCCTGATTGTGGAACCTGCCTGGGCACAGGGACACAGAAGTCTCCAGCACTTCCTCTCTAACTCCACGGTGGTACTAGGACTATGAGGAGGAGGAGATTGCAGCCTTGTGATATCTGGAGTAAAAGTCATTACTCCAGGGTTAGCGGCTGCATGTGTTTGATTTGACTCCGAGTCTAATGAAGGAATACCCCAAGCAGGCATCTGTCCGGCTTGCCTTGACTCTGGTGCATTTGTGTAGAAAGCTCAGCTTGCTTGAACTGCAACCCATTTTAGGTGGTGAGAAGCCTTCTGCCCACTTTGACTCCCTCACCCCCTTTAAATGGTGATTATACTTCACCCTGAGCACTGTTTTCTGGTGTGCGAGATGGAACAAGACTCTGTAGAACTCAATGGAGTTTCATGGGCTCTTGCAACATTTGGTATGGTAGTGTGGCTTTCAATGGGGACCACCATGGTTTCCTCATCATGGAATATTCCATGTGACCAGAGTGGCTCTGTAGCTGTGGAAGTGTGAGGTCACGCCTGTGAGCAGAGGGAAAGGGATGCTGGCACTCAGCTGGATTTCTCCTTTTCCCTTTTTATTTAGTCCAGGACCCCAGCCCATGGGATAGAACTGGCCACATTCAGGGTGGGTCAGTTGATTCTTTCCACAAATGCCCTCGAAGATACACCCAAAGGTGTGCCTCATTAATGCTCTAGGTGTTTGGTAATCTAATCAAGCTGGCAATGGACATTTACCTAGACACCTATGTCACCCAGCAACAGCTCACCCCATGGCACAGCAGTCTGTGGCATGCCTGGGAACAATTCTCTTTTGACCCAGAGTTTTATGCAAATGAGAAAGACAGCCTTATGTTCGTTCACTCAGACAGAGGGACAGAGCCCACTATACCCGCTGCGGTAGCTGTGTTACATTTGAAGCTTCCATTGACAAACATTTCTTATCAAGTAAATATTTTTGGCTTTATGGGTCTCAAGTCTCTGTCACAACTACTCAACTCTGGCGTTGTAGTGTGACAGCAGCCGTGGACAACATGTGGGTACAGGGACATGTGTTCATTCCAGTAGAATTTGATCTATAGAGGCAGGAGTGGGCTGGGTATGGCTCACTGACCCTTGGTTTAGGGTCACACCAGTTGTTGCTATAATCAAAATGGAATCTGTATAGCTATATGAGAAGACCATGTGTGTGTGTGTGTGTGTGTGTGTGTGTGTGTGTGTGTGTGTGTATACAGATATGGAAGCCAGAAGTTGATGTCAGGTGTCTTCTATTGCTCTCCATTTTGTTGTTTGGGGTTTGTGTGTTTGTTTGTTGAGACAGACTCTCACTTAACTAGCTGGACTCTACAATCCAGCTAGTCCAGCTGGCCAGCAAGCCCCAGGAACTGCCTTTCTCTGCCTCCCTGGCACATGGTTGCCGATCCCCACTGCTGCATGTGCTGGGGGATCCAAACTCAGGTCCTCACCTTACACAGCCAACGCTTTCCTTACTAAACCATCTCCCCCCCCCCCTTAAGCAGGTGTTTCTGGCCAGTGGAAGCTCTCCCCAAAGTTTGAATTCGGGCCCAAGACCCCTGCGACCCTAGGGCCCCAGACCACACAGGGAGGCTGCATGTGTTGATATCTAGCCCAAAAAAGGGCAGAGAATCGGGGACTGCCTTTTAGTTCTTTGCCTGGAAATGGCCTGGGTTGCTTCCTGGACCTCCCTGAGGAGAAGCAGTCATGGCTACACAGATGCAGACGGAGCCAGGAGGACCTCTTTCCACCATAGCTTGGGTAGACACCTGACTGACAAGGGAAAGGAAAATCATAGTTTCCTCCCCTTACCTGTAGGTGACAAATTCCCAGATGCCCCGCCCCCCCCAACCAGGGAATACAGAGGTACCAAACACCATAAACACCAGGGCATTCCAATACACACCTATGGTAAAAGTGAACTCGTAAATCAGGCACAATAATACATTAAAACAGTAGCTACTAATAAAATAGATCAATACAATAACATACTACAATAAGAGTTAGGAGAATGTGGCCTTTCACTCTCCAGATAGTTAACTGTACTGCCATTCCTGCCATGATGTGATGGGCCTGTGCCTGCACCATGAGCTGAGGTGATGTGGATGATGCAGGCCTTACAAATAAGCATGGACTACCACAGACAACCTGAAAATACATCAGAGGAAGAGCATCTGTTCCCTGTCAGTCTATTGTAGGCAGAGTTTTTCTGTGTTTCAGCAGCCACTTCCCAAATAACCAACACAGAGGCTTAATATTAATTATAAATGCTCAGTCGATAGCTCAGGGTTGTTACTACCTAACTCATATTTAAATCAACCCATATTTTTTATCTATGCTTTGGCTCATGGCTTGTTACCTCATTTTCTACATGTCCTGCCTCCTCGACAGCTGGCTGGCGTCTCCTCTGACTCTGCCCTTCTTCCCATCATTCTCCTAGTTTGGTTGTCCCGCCTATAATTCCTGCCTGGCTACCTGCCAATCAGCTTTTTATTAAACCAATTAGAGTGACAAATCTTCACAGTATACAAAAAGGATTATTCTGCAGCAATCTATATCATCCAGGAGTGATGCTGTTGGGTAGGTAGTGTACACTGTATGGATACACTGAATTCAGGGATCTTTTGTGTCCCAAGTGTGGTGGACTGTGTGTACAAATAAGGGTACAAATATGGAGGCCAGAAGTTGACCCTTAGAACAGTGCACCATGTGCATTGCTTATTTCTTCAGTTTTCCATCATATATTTCTGGATAGTCATATGAAATCTGAAATTCCATAAATCGAAACCTGGAATAGGGGCGGGCTACTGCACCAGATCCTCCAATAAGGCATGGAAAGAAAACTCCTGCCGGGGAGGGGTCGCTGAGGTCGCTGGAATCCAAGAGGGCAGGAAGGGCATTCTGAAGAGGATCGAGGAGAGAGGGGTTCCCTAGGTTAAGGAGCCAAGCAGGAAGCAGGCGGGATGGAGGACGGCCCCCAGCTGGGAAGGTTCGGTGAGCAGTCTCCAAGCAAAGCCTTCGTCTCTAGGACAAAGGACAGCCAGAGGGAGACATTATTAAATTTGTGCTGCAGGAAGACGAGTCTCATGGCCATCTGCAGCACGGGTGAGAGAAGGCTAGAGACAAGGGAATCAAAGAGTTCTTTCAATATCTTGGCAAGCAGTAGCGGGGGTGGGGGGACACCAGAGGGAAGA
This sequence comes from Peromyscus attwateri, assembly GCA_902168425.1. NCBI lineage: Eukaryota > Metazoa > Chordata > Mammalia > Rodentia > Cricetidae > Peromyscus > Peromyscus attwateri. Next base: position 25,295 of record CABHPP010136092.1, on the reverse strand, counting down.
TTCTGGATCACTCCAGGAGGTAAAGGCAGGCAGTTAAGGGGGACTGGAGACGCACAGGCTCTGAGATGGATGACTAAGGTGGATACTGGGGGCCATCTTCGAAAGCACAGAGGAGCAGGCACAGGAATGGAAAAAACTGTTCTGATGTGGTAAATCCGAGGTGTCTAGGAAACCCCGGGGTGGCAGAGGATGCCTGGAAGCCGGGGAGTGGGCAGCTGAGGTCATAGGACTCACTGGGCCCTCAGGACTTGCATTCACCCCGTCCCCTGCTCTGCTTGCACAGTGAGGCCATCTGGAGGAAAGCCAGGTCATGGCACAGCAAGGGGACAGGACGCGTCACAGTTTATACCCAGGAATATTAATTTCCAACAGGTGGGAAGTGCAGGCCAGGGAGAGTAGACAGGAAGAGACCTGGGCACCCATTTATCAGGGGTTCAGATCAACCCGACCAGATGTTCTACACAAAAAAAGAAAAAATGCAAAGAATTTCATAATTTATTCCACAGACAAGGAGTAGAGAAGGTCAGGGCAGGGAGCCTGGGGTTTCAGGTCAGACAGGAACTCTGGGGCTACTTCCCATAGCGGAGGACAGGCAGTGCCAGACACATCCCACCATGCCTCTTTGGAGGGCAGGAGCAACATTGCCGTGGAAGAGCAATAGCACCTGTCTCCTGAGGTCCCTCCATCTATCCTCAGGAGGGAGCCTGGTGACCCAGACACTCACCATCCCCTCTCTGGGGTACTTATGACCTGGGAAACTATGGGCCAAGACAGGCTAGCCCACATTCTCTGGCCAGCTCTGCCAGCCTCCTGTGGACCTGGCCATGTGGTCTCGCTCTCCCAAGTGCAGGTAGAGAAGCCTGGGAAGAGGTGAAGAGTGGGCAAGACCCCAGGCTGTGTACAACAGAACCCAGAATGGCGTCTCAACCCAAGCATTGGCTGAAGAATTGATGTTTAAAAAGCCATGGTGGGGCTGGAGAGATGACTCAGAGGTTAAGAGCACTGGCTGCTCTTCCAGAGGTCCTGAGTTCAATTCCCAGCAACCACATGGTGGCTCACAACCATCTATAATGAGACTGGTGCCCTCTTCTGGTGTGTAGGGATACATGCAGACAGAACACTGTATACATAATAAATAAATAAATCTTTAAAAAGCCATGGTGAAGCCAGGTGGCTGTGGCACACGCCTTTAATCCCAGCACTTGGGAGGCAGAGCCAGGCGGATCTCTGTGAGTTCAAGGCCAGCCTGGTCTACAGAGCGAGATCCAGGACACACCAAAACTACATGGAGAAACCCTGTCTCGAAAAAAACCAAAATAAATAAATAAATAAATAAATAAATAAAAATAAAAAGCCATGGTGTCTGGCCAGTGAGATGGCTGAGCAAGTAAAAACACTTGCCACACAAGCCTGATGGCCTAAGTTCTAATCCCCAGAATGGCGAGAATTGGTGCCATAAAGTTGTCCTCTAACCCACGCTGTGGGGTTCCAACGTGGGTGCTGGGGATCAAACCTGAGTCTTTTGTAAGAACAGCGCATGCTCTTAACAGCTCAACTCTCTCTCCACCCTCAGTAAATAATTTTTAAATTTTAAATAAGTAGATAACAGTCCTGGTTTCTGTCTCCGTTTCATTTCTATTTCTATTGCTATAATAAAACACCCTGGCAAAAAGCAACCCAGGGAGAAAGGGCTGATTTTATCTCACAGCTCCAGGCAATCGTCCACCAGAGCGAGGGAGTGGAGGCAGGAACTTGAAGCAGGTAGCCACACCACAGCCACAGTCAAGAGCAGAGAGAGGGATGTGTGCATGCTGGTACTCAGTTCACATCCTCCATGTTTATATAACCCGGGACCCAAACCAAAGGAATGGTACTGCCCAATTTTAGACATCAATTAATGTAAACAGGATGATCCCCCACGGAGACACCACAGGCCAACCTCCAGTCCCTCATGAGACTCTCTTCCTGAGTGACTCTAGAATGTGTCAAGTTAACAATTAAAATTGTCAACCACCAGCTTCCACACGTCCGTAAAGTACAAAAGTCTGATAAACTAGAGCTCAGGTGGGTCCTCGGAAGCTCACACTGACCCCCTCCAGCTGGACTGACCCCCGAGTCTGTTCCTCGGTTGGTGAGAGGGGCTGCCTGACTGACAGAACACTGGGGCAGTATTGTATTCCATCAGACGGAAGCCAGGGTTAGGGCTTTTGTGGCCACAGGAGAGCCTTGTGTCCTGAAAAGATGAGACCTCTCAGCTTATCAGGCATGATTCAAACTGAGCTTGGGACATATGTGAAGGGGGTCCGGGGAGTGTGGGTTGAAAATCTAGACCTCCCTCATTACTCCTTTAAAAAAGGGACATCTTTCAGGATGGGGAGATGGTCCAGTGTGCAAAACACTTCCCTCACAAGCATGAGGCCCCCAGCTTGATCCACAAAAGCCCCATGGAAATGTCTGTAGCAGTGGCACATACTTGTAACCTCAGCATTGGGGAAGCTAAGACATTTGGGGGATTTCTGCATCTCACCGGCCAACCACTCTAACATAAATTGTGACCCTTAAGGCCCATGAGAGATGATGTTTCTAAAGAGTAATGCCCAAGGTTGTCTTTTGGCCTCCACATGTGCATACACATGTGTATGTACCTGTGCACGTTCACTACAAACACACACAGAAATAACAGGACATCATTGGAAATCGCCAGCCCACCATAGTGACTCCTCCCTCACTAACTGCATGCCCAGGGAACACTCAAGCATAGCCCGTACCTTAGAGTAGGCATCTGCCAGCCACAAGCCCAACAGGGACAGACTGTAAGGTACAGGACATGACCGCAGCACTGGGTCTGTACCGTAGGCTCCAAGAGTAGCAATGTAGAGAGCCAGCAGACCAGGAAGGGCACAAGTGACTGGCTGCCTACCAGCCACAAGGTCACCACTGTTGGACTCCAAGTCTCGGAAGGAGCAACTCAGCCTATCAGGGCTTGCCAGTTAGGGACCGAATAGGTGTATGCTGAAGGGTGTGGGGAAGGATTGTTGGAAGCAGTGTGTAGAAGGAAGAGAGAAAGAGGTCTCACAGTAAGCCACTCCAAGCTATCTTCCAGGGTGGCTTGTCTCAGGGGTCCCTAGAGGGGAAAAGCCCTAGCCTCAATTCTGTAGCGAGCCTGGCTTGCTCTCCTTAGGCCTTGAACCCCCTCATCTGTAACACTGACCTCATGGCACTACCTTCTTGCTAATTTGCAGACTCCCTGATCAGGCTCAGCCTCTGTGGCGTAAGTGTTGTCCCCAACCCAGGGCACACGGGGACTCTCAGGGACCATTTGTTGAGCGAAGAATAAAAAGAATGAGTAGGTTATTCAGGATTTCAGAACTGGCATGTTGGGGAGAGGGGGTGAGGCTGGATGGAGGGGGGAGAAGTGAGGCTTCCTCCTCCTCTGCTCCCCCCCCACACAGGCCCCCTCGTCCTGAGTGGCTGGGCCCCAGTGAGGGAGCCAGCAGAGCAGCAGCGTCCCGGCTGCCGGGAGCGGTGACTCAGCCACCATCTGTTGTCTAATGAGAAGATGACAAGCCAATTGGCGAGCATTCCCCCCTTCTCTTTAATATGGCAAATCGAAAAATGTGACTCTCTTGATCCGTATTTCTGACTCGCTCACTCTTACTTCTTTTCATTCCACAGTAAACAGAGCCAGGATTTGCCAGGCGGCCCTCCGGAGACTCCTCGGTGCTAAGCGTTATCTTTTGCTGAAGGTGAGGAGGGTTCTGCCCAAGTCACACCCTCCCCAGCACTGCCATGGAACTGGATCAGCTCAAACCTGGTGTCCGTTGAGAACTTCAGATCCATAGCCCACTTCAGAGAGGCTAGGCTGCCGTGGTCAGTGACAAGCTGGCCGTGCAGGACAGGCAAAGTTGGAGGCTGCACCTTGGGTAGGGGCAGAAGGTGGGAAGGACCTTCGCTCCAGGCCAGTCCCATAGCTGACTCTGTGTGTGCTTTTGGAAGTCCGTGTCTCTATCTGCAGGGAGGCATGGCTAAGCCCCAGTGTTCTGAAGTTATCCCTGAAGGTGAGGTCCTTCCTTTGGGACAAGGGTTCCGAGGCCTGGCAGGGCTCTGTACCCCTCTGGGCAGACTGGACATCTTCGTTTAAGAGCGATATGGTCCACTGTAGTCAAGTTCCCTGCGTGTTGAGTAAGCCTTGGGTCTAGGCACGTATGTTAGAAGGAAGGAGGCAGCCACCAGGTGCAAGAACTATCTACCACAGAGATGCATTTGGAAAGGAAGTTCCAAAAGTGCCAGCCTTGGGCAGTGAAGGCCACCTCTTCCTACTCAGAGGTCAACAGTCAGTTATGTGCAGCTTAGCCATAGAACGTATTGACTGACCCTATTGTTAGAAGGGTCCGCTCTCTTCTCTCTGGAGTTCTCTCTCTCTCTCTCTCTCTCTCTCTCTCTCTCTCTCTCTCTCTCTC
>CABHPP010136092.1:0-20825 GCA_902168425.1 Peromyscus attwateri | reverse complement strand
CTCTCTCTCTCTCTCTCTCTCTCTCTCTCTCTCTCTCTCTCTCTCTCATTGTTTTGTTGTGTTTGAAACAGGGTCTCATGCAAACTGATCTCAAGCTCACTGTGTAGACAAAGATGGATTTGAACTCCTAATGGTCCTGTTAAAGCTTCCCCAATGCTGGGATTACAGGTGTGTGGCTCTGTACCTCAACTGTGTCTCCCTTGATCCTACAGGCTCCCAGGATACAGGAACCCTCTGGCTCCACAGATTTTTTTCTTTTATGATCATAGCTTCTAGCTCAGGATGCCACACAGTGTATCCATAAGAATGTACATTTAGGAAGTGAACAAACCAGGGTCTGATTCTGCTTGAATGAAGGAACCCCTTTGAGATTCAGTTTCAGAGACAGGTGGATCTCTGTGAGTTTGAGGTCAGCCTGGTCTGCAGAGTGAGTTCCAGAATGGCCAGGGCTACACAGAGAAACCCTGTCTCACAAACAAACAAACAAACAAACAAACAAAAACAACAACAACAATGAAAAGGACAAGGAGACTCAGTTTCCCCACCTGTTCAACAGGGCTCAAATGCTCACCCCCAATGGCCCAGTGAGACTGACCAAATGGAGGGGTCAGAGCTCACTGTCTGAGCGACCACCGCTTTTCATCCTTGTGTCAAGTCTCTTTATCCCTAAATCTGGCCACCAGCTCTCCTTCCCGCCCGGACAGAGGACCTGGGGGGCAGGAGGGGCTGAGACACGGCCACGTGCTCTGCCTCAGTCCAAAAGCCCTGCTCACGTGACCATCGACAGTGGATTGATGAAATTAAGCACAGATGGCTACTTTGTTGTTGTTCTGTGAACTGACAGCTGCTGGTATAAAAATAAATTAAATTAAATTTCACATAAGTCAGACTTTTTTTTGTATTTTTTTTTTCAAAATGATCTAAGTTTCTCTGTGTTGTTGTGGTTAGATTGTTTTCTTTCTTTTTAACATACGGAGGCAGAGAAAACTCCAGGGCACCAGAAACACGAAGGAGAGGCTCATCCCTCCCCTGCACAGCCACCTCCTTGACTTTCTGAAAGGCCGTGGAGGTGACGTTAAACCTCAGCTGTGCTGTCCTCAGAGCTTAGGGCTGGGAGGCCACAGAGGCCTGGTGTGAATCTTTAGCGGGCCACCCACTAGTCACGTGAACTTGGGCAAGTCCTTTACCTTCTTTCCCTGCGCTCCGTTTTACTGTTCTGTACACGAGGTAAGAATAACGGCCCCTCAGGATGAGGGGTGGAGAAGCATGCCTGGCTCCCAGAGCTCCGTGGCTCCCAGCTAGCTGTCAGTAGCTGGGAAGCTGTAAGTGAATACAGCATCTTTATACACGGAAGCATCACCATGGGATGCATGGAAAGACACCCCTCGTGCCTGCCTATTATCCAGAAGACTCTCAGAACCTCCTCCCTGGAACCAGTCCTCGCCCATCCACACTCACCTCTGCATCTCTGAGCCTCTCTTCCACCCTCAGGACCCTGGGATAGGAATCCAGCATATGCCTGCAGAGGAAGTGAGGACTTGGCCTGCCATTCACTGGCCATCCTGTAACTGAAGCCCTCACTCACCCGCTGTACCTAGAAACTCCCTTCTCCTCTCCACAGCCAGGCCTGGAGCCACTCATTCTTAAACACACTGCCTCTGGCCTCTGGTGACAGACTTAATGGGGAACATCCAGCCCAGGTGGCAGATCAAAGCCCCTTAGGAGCTGCACATGCCACATTGGCTGACACATGAAGAAAGTGGTCTGGAACGAGACAAGATAGCCAGCCAAGGAAGGGGGGGCAGACAAAGGTGGGAGAAATGTCCCAAGGCACTCTCAACTCTTCCCACAGTCCAGCTGTCCACCCAGGCTGTGCCCTTCCCTTCTGCCTACGCCGGCCCCACTCACACTGCCTGCCGCTGTGACCAGATTGCTCTGTGAGTGGCTAGCTGACCATCCAGGGAGACAATGTCACTGCAGACACAGTAGCAGGCTGAGGGCGGAGGAGGACACACACCCTGAATTCCCTGAGAGAGGTGACAGGAGCTGAGACACCGGTGGGGGGGGGGGGGCTGTGTGTCTGCGGATGTAAGGAAGGGGAGGGGCTCCGCACAGGTGTGTGGATGAAGGAGTGTGTGTTCAAGTGTGTTGAGGGGGATGGGGACAGAGAGGGAAAGGCCTTGGAGGCCACAAGGCAGGCTGTGGAAGCCCCAGGGTTCCATGAGGACTAAAGGCTCATCTGGGGTCAGGGGGAGCCGGAGCACTCACATGTGTGCTCTTCCCCTGGCAGCCCTGCCGTACCCACGTGGCATGTCCAGCCTTGAAATCACTCCTGAGGATGAACACTTAGGCCTCCTCCTGCTCAGCCGTCAGTCCCGCTGCCCCAGGGAGCTGAGGTCCTGTAGGTTACAGCAGAGACATTTCTGGCTTCTGGGAAGGGGACAGGGGATGCACTGGAAGACCAGACAGACAGGACGCTACTGCAATAAGCCAAAGGCAACCTAGGAATGAAGGGAACAAGACAGAAGGTGGAGGCCGAAGAGAGAATTTGACACCTGGGGCTACAAGAGGAGTTGGTTCTGTGCAGTTACTCTACCTACGTCCCTAGCCAGATGGAGCTCCAAACCTCTCAGGAACATATTCTCACACCCTTTCTCATCTCGGGGCCCAGCACAGCCTGAGGAGGATAGGACAGCTCACAGAGGGCATTAAGGGTGAGAGGGAAAGAGAATTTCCTTAAAACACCTTCCTGGGACCCCGGGGTGGGAGTGGAACGCTTCTCTGACCTTGGACAAGGGCCAGGCCATCACTGGGCCTCCTGATGACATCACCCTAGGGGGTTCAGGGTGTGATCAAAACACCTTAGATCGGGTGGCTTACCAACAACAGGCCCTGACCTGCCTCAGTGGCAAAAACTAGAAGCAGCCCAGGACCTAGGAGACTGCAAAGTCAGAGCCTGGGGAGGGCAGGCTTTTAGTCACTCTGATCTATTCTGGAGACACCCGGCCATCTTAACCTTTATATGTATAAATCCATCTTTACTAAGACAAACTCTATGTTTACATCCTTCCAATTTTTTTCTTTTATTTACTGGTTTTCTTTATTAATACCATGAGACATAATAGCATTAATAAATTAATGTAATATTAGAAAGAAAAGAAGGGAGGGTGGGGAGGGGAGGGAGGGAGGAAGGGAAGGAGGGAGGAAGGAAGCCGGATGGATTCCCCACACACAAGGGTGTTAATCCACACATGAGGACTTTGCTCTCAGAATGGGTCACCAACCAAAAACAGCGCCTCCACATCCTCACCTGGGAAGAGAGAAGTCAACATGCAGGTTTATAGGGGACACGGACATTCAGTCTAAGGCAACATCCACAACACGAATTATATGGACAAGAGCCATAGCTTCCCAGTTTGTTTCAGAAGCAGCTGAGCCTCGCTGCAAGTCTACTACACCCACTACGTGTGTGGAAATGACAGTCTGTCCTGCTCCCGTGAGAGAATCCAGAACTCCCTATCCTGAGGGGGCAGAGCTGAGGCTGGCCCTCCTCCCCCATCTAGGCAACGCCATGGTGAACACTGTCAGCCTGGCTGCCTCGAGAACCACCCAGAAGGCAAAACTCTAGGCTTGTCTGTGAGGAACTTTCTAGATCATATTAACTGAGGAAGAGCGGTCCACCCTAAATGGCATCATTTGATAGGCTGGGCTCCTGGGCTGCATGAAAAGAAAGCTAGACCGAGGTAGTGGAGTACACCTGTCGTCCCAGAACTTATGAGACAGAAGCAAGGAGATCTCTATGAGTTTGAGGCCAATCTGGTCTACACAGAGAGTTCCAGGCCGGCTGAGGACCCTGTCTCCAAAAATATAAATAAATAAGTAATTAAAAAAATAAATTAAAGTGAGCCGAGGAGTCCATCTTTATCTACTTCCTGTTGCTGGGTGCCGTGCGGTCAGCTGCCTCAGCTGTGTGCCGGAATAAACCCCTCCTTCCCTGCCTTGCTTCTTGACAGGCTTTTGGTCGCAGCCACCCCCAGAGAGGGCAAATATGGTACGTCAGGACTGCTGATTCCCAAGGGAGGAGTGCTGTGGGATGTCCTTCTGTGTGTTGTGAATGTGTGTGGCTCCCACTGGATAATATATAAAGCTATTTTGGCCTATGGCAAGAAAGTTTACAGCCAGGCAGGAAATCCAAGTAGAGATACAGAGAGAAGAAGGGCAGAGTTGAGAGAGAGAGAGAGAGAGAGAGAGAGAGAGAGAGAATTAATTTAAGCCTCTGAGTATTTATAAGCAGCTGTGAGACTGTGGGTGGGAGAGATTTGTCCCGACCACCAGGCCGGCAGGGACACAGAGAAACTTCCCTCTACAGAGGAGGAGTCCTAAGGTGAAGTAGCCCCAAAGGACACGAGGCCAGTAGTCCTAAGTGAGCACCCAGGGCTATAGGTTCCTTGGATGGGGACCAGTGTGGAACTGAAACGCTAAGACACAGATCTGAGGTTCAGGAACCAGAAAAAAGCTCACTATCAACCAAACTTGGCCTAGTGAAGAGGAGTGTAGGCCTCCCTCATCCCTTGGGGCACCTGGAACTGTCCAGGAGACCTAGGAAAGTACCCTGGATCAGCAGTCAGAAAAATACTACAGCCTTACTTCCCACAGCATCCCCTGGCACACCTGACTGCATGGTCAAAAATATCCCACACTGTTGCTGGTTAAAACAGAAGCCACTGGCCACTACTGCCCACAGAACTCTTGAAATTGTAGCTAATACAAGGGAGGGACTGGAAAAAGCCCAAACTCACATTTTATTTCATTTAAATTAGCATTCATTTAAATGACTCCATGTGGCTAATAGCTTCCACACTGACTGCACAGTTTCAGATCAAGAGCTTCCATTTTCTAATCTATAAACCAGGAATCCCCACCTCTCAGGGAGTTGAAGGATAACATAATAGTGATGATGATCATCGGCCATCAAGAAACATCATGAAACAAACTCTGTCTTTTGAGAAACAGAGAGTTGTCCCGTCTTTCGTCAGGTCCCTGGGAAGTCCTGGTCTTCAGGCATAGAGCAGGGAGGAGCAGACCTTTTGTTCATGGAATCCACTGAAGACTTGGTCACCCCACAAAATGGCAGTCACCATGAGCTCAGTGAAGACAAAGGACAGCCAGTAAAGTGAGAAACCATGCCATCCTAGATGGACTTTGTGGTCCGAACCTTCTCTTGCCCGTGAGATCGACCCTAGCCTAGAGCCTCCCAGATGTAGAGCTTCTGGAAGCCAACTTGGGGAGTCCCTGCTGCTGACCAGTCTAGGTAGCCTGGATGGGAGACTCAGAGGACAAGCCGTGACTCAGCACACTTCTGCCTCGTGAATCCTGTCTCAAACAGAGCTGTCTATCCAGTGATGCTCTGACGCTGTCCATGAAGAATGTAGACACTCTGTGGCCTCAAAACAACATGGCTGCCTGAGCAAGACCAGCATAGTGACAACGGAAGTTGATGCATCAATGCAGACCAGGAAAATTTTAATGGTTCCACCCCTGATGAAGAACTGCAGGTGGTCAGTGCCTGCTGAGAGAGGGGGGATCCATTTCCTCTAGGGCTGAGCTCCCACAAAGGTTGTCTAATCCCAAGTGGTCAGCCTTAGACATAAGCACAGGAACAAAGCTACATAAACTCAGTAGGTTGTATATACATGTGTGTGCATACATGTGTATGTATACATATTTGTGCATATATATGTATGTATACATGTGTATGCATGTGTGTATACATGTGTGTGCATACATGTGTATATATATATTTATATGTATGTATAACAATAATAATTAAAGAAAAGATCATGAACTTGGAAGAAGAGTGATAAAGATGTAAGGCTAATAATATATGAAGTTCTCTGAAACATTCTTTCGTTTTGGTTTTTGGGGTTTTTTGTTGTTGTTTCTATTTTTGGTTGTTTTGGGATCTTTTAAGATAGGGTTTCTCTTTGCAGCCCTGGCTATCCTGGAACTTGCTCTGTAGACCAGGCTGGCCTCAAACTCACAGAGATCCTCCTGCCTCTGCCTCCTGAGTGCTGGGATTAAAGGCTTGTGCCGCCGCCGCCGCCGCCGCCACCACCACCACCACCTGATAAAAAATTCTTTAAAAAAAAAAAAAGAAGAATGTAGGTACTGGCAGGGCATAGTGACATGTCTATAACCTTAGTCCTTTAGAGGCAGAAGTCTGGGCTACAGAGCAAGACCCTGGAAGGAGGGAAAGGATAGAAAGGGGAAGGGAACAGGAGGGAGAGGGAGGGGAAGGAAGGAAGGAAGAGAGGAGATGAGAGGGAGCGAAACATGGCATCGCACAACTATAGCACCAATAATCCAGCACTTGGAGGTCTAAGTTAGGAAGATCTGGAGTTCAAGGTCATCCTCAGCTACATAGTGAGTTCAATGTCAGCTTAGGCTACAGAAGATCTGGTTGTCCACCGCCCCCCAACAATCTATAGGGCACAGGATGGAGGAAAGACGTCAGCTCTGTGAATGAGCTCTGTCTGGTCTAAGATGTTCAACTTGGCTTTCTATTGCTGTGCTAAGACACCATGACCGAAAGTAACTTGGGGGGAAGAGGGTTTGTTTCACCTTACAGCTTACAGTCCACCATGAAGGGAAGTCAGGGCAGGAACTCACAGTAGGAACTTGGAGGCAGGAACTGAAGCAGAGGCCCTGGGGGACCACTGCTTACTTACTGGCTTGCTCCCCATAACTTGTTCAACCTGATTTCTTATAGACCACAGGACCATCTGCCTGGGTGGTACCACCCACCTCGGTCTGGGCCCTCCTACATCAATCATTAATCAAGGAGTGCTCTACAGACTTGCCTACACAACCAGTCTGCTGGAGGCATTTTCTCAGCTCGTTTCCTCTGCCCAGATATTCCTAGCCCATGTCAAGTTCACAAAACTCCTAACCATCACAGAGATGAGCCAGAGCCCTCCATCTTTTGATCTAGGTTTTCCAGTTCAGTGAAAAAGATGCTGAAGCCACTGAACTTTTTTGGTCGGTAAGAGCTGTGGCTTTCTCAAGCCCTACAATGTCTGTCGATGAACAGTAACGTCTGCTCATGGCCAGACATGAAGCTAAGGTCAACATTTTTGTTGTAGTCTCCATTAGTGAAGGAGACAGTATGGTGTGTGGACTCCTGAGACAGGACAGAGATTGAGGCCTGGGGGAGGGGCATGAGACAGAGCCAGCCCAACCGCTCTGTCTCCCAGTCTCTCCCTTGTTTCCTATTTTGTTCTGTTGGAGCCTGTAGTCCAGGCTGATCTTGAACTTGTAGCAATCCTCCTGCCTCGGCTTCCCAAATTCTGGGCTTACTGGCGTGAGAGCCTAAGTATGACTTCTTCTCCTCTCCTTATCAAGCTTCAGATCCAATCATAGGGTCCACCCAGATGACTTCAATCCTTTGCATCTCCCAAAGGCCTCACGGCTGAATGCCCTGTAAGGCACGTCAACTTCATGGCAGGGACTAAACGCAGTGCGTGTTTCAGGAAGCACAAACCGACTTTTGGCCGGTGAGGACAGACTCATCTGATGCAGACCTTCTCAGAGAAGGGCTGTAAAGTGTTTGCCTTGCCTGACTTCAACCCTCAGCACCCACATAAAGAGCTGGGTGTGGCAGCAAGAGCCCCTGTAATCCCGACGCCGGGGAGGCAGAGACCAGAGGATCTCTGGGGATTCCTGGCCCGTCGTTCTCGCTGAATCCGTGAGCTTCAAGTACAGTGAGCAACCCTGTCTCAAAAAATAAAGAGAGCTGGCAAGCTAGCTCAGTGGGTAAGGATGCATGCCAACATACCTGACAACCTGAATTCGATCCCTGGGTCCCACATGGTAGGAAAGAGCCAGCTCTCAAAAGTTGTCCTCTGGCCTCTGACCACTGCGGAACACACACACACACACACACACACACACACACACACACACACACACAAACAAACAAGGTAGAGCAGCAGTTCTCAACCTGGGGGGTCGAACAACCCTTTCACAGGGGTCACATATCAGATATCCTGCACATCAGATATTTACATTATGATTCCTAACAGTAGCAAAATTGCAGTTATGAAACAGCAATGAAAATAATTTTATGGCTGGGGGTCACCACAGCATGAGGAACTGTATTAAAGGGCCACAGTGTTAGGAAAGGTGAGAACCACTGAGGAAGACACAAGTCAGCCTTGTCCTCCACATGTGGGTACACATGCACACCTGTGTACACACACAAAGAAACAAGGTCAGAGTTCAGGACAAGCTTCTGCCACTTCTGATGGACTCCACACTAGCCCAGGTACAAGAAGCCTTTGGACCAGACACATCGATACACAGACATCCAGACACACAGGCACATGGACACACAGAGTACTGTACCTGTGGGAGCAGGGTTGGCCCACATGCCTCAGCTCTCTGAAACTATTTTCCCTCCTGAAAATAGGCTTGACAACTGTTCCCTCCCCACACAGCGGGGAAGCAGAGGCTTGGCTGGTACAGTAGATCAGCTCCAGGCACCACCCAAAGTACACAGTCAAAGACCTTCAGCGGGCGAAGACTCAAGACCACGTGCCTCGGAGCCTCAGAAGTCCTTGGCATCACAGAGTCACGCTGCTACCAGGAAGTCGGTCCCTTGGGAACAATATAGTGGCTTGGGCTGGGACAGAGTACTCCTCTACAGGGCCAGTCCTCAGGGCTGAGACCCCAGCCACGTGGCCAGAAGAGCCTGGCAGCTGCCCGTCCCAGTAGCACCAAGAAAAAAAGAGGATTCCAAGTAAATTAAAAACAAGCATGTGTGTTTCTCTTTGGCCCATCTGTGGCAGTTTCTCGAAGCACCAGCTCTCGTGGGGGAAGGGGGCAAAGCGGAAGTAGAACGGCTTTTGGAGAAGCTGGAAAAATTAGCAATTAGGAGGGGAAATTGTAATGAGAAAATGATCCTTAATAGGGCAAACACAATACTGCCGTGGCTTTCTTTCCTGCTCTCTCGCCACAAACAAGTGATGACTTCATGTCTGGGTTTCTCTGCTTCCCTGTGGCAGAGCCAACTGGGAAAGAGCTGGAGAAAAATGTCTCCATTGTCCATAGACAGTATCCCTGGCGTCTGGGAAGAGAAGTCCCCTGTAACTGTGATGAGCTGGGACTCCTGCTGGCCCTCCCAGATGACACGGAGATAGCCTTAGTCAGGATGGGCTGCATCATGCTGCAGTAACACACCCAGGCCCTCCGAGAGTGCCTCACCTGCACAGCTTGTTGACAGCAGTTCAGCTCATCCCTGCCCTTCAGGGACCTGGGATGGTGTGATGGTCAGTTTGGGTTGTCAATCTGACTGAACCAAGAGACGATTGAAACTGGCAGGGGCATGTCCAGAGAGGGTGGACAGCGGAGGGAGGGCATGGTGGGGGCAAGGCACCCAGGTGAAGAAGAAAAAGGCAGCCTAGGAAAAAGCAGTCTGTGCATGCCTGCCTCCCTCTTTTCTTTTCTGAGCAAGGGCTATTGCTGCTGCCTTGGTCCCTCCCCTGATGCCAGACTCCAGCTTCTTGGGCTGTTCTCATCACTAGCAACTCTTCAAGGAGCTTCCATATTATTGTGCCAGATGAGGACTGCTGGCATTCCTGGGCTGAGTGAGGACCTAGTTCATTGCCTCTCCAACATGTATGTGCCACTGTTGGATTGATTACCCAGCACTTACAGTATAAGCCATCACACACATGCACACACACACACACACACACACACACACACACTGTTCTGTTCTTCTACAGAACCCTGCATCACACAGGTAACCACAGAGTCCCTGTTGTTTCAAGCCTCCACCATGGTCATAAAGGGGACCATGACGCTGAATCTCTTGCTGCTTGTTAAAGCTCTCATCTAGAAGGGACACTCATCGCATACACCCATGTTTCATTAAACAAAGAAGTCACTTCAGCCATTCTTTCTTCAAGGATAGCAAATGAGTTCCAAAGGAAGCAGAGAGACATGTGCCAGCCCTCATGACTTTGCTTCCTAAGCATGGAAGACGATGGTGATGACCCACACTCTCCTCACAGACCGGAAGAGAGTCTCCAACTTGTCTGTGTACTCATTGATGTCTTCATTCAGCCTTGTTCCCCTACACTTTTCATTCAGCAGTTGATGACGTCATCATGCCTGATCTGTAATTCATTTAGCAGGCAGCCAACACTCCTTAAGGCCCAGCACCATGGATGAACACAAAGTCCCACCTGCAATAGACCTCACACTCACGGGAGGAAGACAAATAAGGAAGAGAGGTTTAGCAAATCAGGAAAGGATAACCAGCCGCTGCACTCATGGGACTCAAAGACACCAGCAGAGAGGAAGCACAGTGGAGTGAAAGGAGACCCAGGGAGGGAAGCCTAGAGCACCCAGCCCTGCATCCACCATGTATGGCGAAGAGCAGTCCTCACACCTGCTCCATGCCGCAGGCCTGTTTGGTTCCCATCTGTGTTTTCCGTGCTGGACCAGCTAGTGAGGCCCCACAGCCATACCTGCTGTGGACAGATCACTTCTCTGTGGCAGAGAGTGACAAACACTATGCATTAGGGCCCAGAGAAGTGGAATGCTTCACAGTCCTCCCATGGCTAAGCCTGTCCCTCCCTGCCTGCCCCAGGAGAGGCCAGAGCAGAAGAAACAGCTGGGCTGCCTGCACAGTGTCAGATAATGGTGGTTGTAACTCCTCCAGCGCCTCCATGGAGGAGGGATGAACGATGCATCATTTATGGGGGTCCGGATCTGTGCAGCTGGGCACCCACCAGCAGCTAGATGTGTATGAGATGATGGGAAAGTACCCAGGGGTGGCCTGCCCGGAGCTGTAGCTCTGTTCTTCTGAAAATTGAGCATCACAGGCTGGGAGAGAGAGAGGCCAGGAGCTAACATTGCCCTGGACTGCACTTAATTCAGGTGACAAGGTGGAAAGAGACAACCTGATTTATTATTTATTTGTGTTGGTTTTGAGAGCTGAGTCACTAGCCCAGCTGAGGAGGGGGTCTCTGGAACAGCCCTGGGATCCTCTCCTTGCCTCTAACCCTGATTTCCCACCTGCATGTTTGATTATTGTCACACACACACACACACACACACACACACACACACACACACCCCACTCCCTCACTACTGGAATCTCAGCTCCACAAGAACAGAGACCCTTGGGTGTTTCGTTATTACTCTGTACATGTAGACATAAGATCTGTATGTGGCGTACATGTATGCCTATGCATGGGGTTAGGAGGGGGAGCCTGCCTGCTAAGCCCCCGAGTGGAGGCCAAATACAACCTCACGTTGGCTCCTCACCTTTCATCTTGTTCAAGGCAGCATTCCTTGTTTGTTCTCTGCTGCCTATGCCAGCCTACCCGACACACAAACTTAGGGTTCTCTCCTGTTCCTACCGCCCATCTTTCTGAGGAAACACTGGGGTTACGGACATACAGCTTTACATGGGTTCTGGGGATCTGAACTTTGGTCCTCACGATTCTATGGCAGATGCTTTATCCGTCTGCCCGGATGTTTTATTGACTATTTTCTCAACATCTAAAACAGGGCAGGGTCTGCAGTAGCTAAATAAATTCTGCTATTTGTTGACTGGCGGCTAGAGTTCAGGAGCTTAGTGGACATGGTGTGGGAGAGTTGAGAGCGATCTGAATCCTAATTCTCTCTCGGGCTAGCAGAGTGACGGCCAACCACTATGTTCTCTATGAATGTTCCAGGCTTGTGTTTCCTTCTCTGTGATGAAGAAAGTCAGGTTGTTCTTTAGAGACCCTAGTAGGGGCATCGCTTGATAGATGGAGAAAAGGGAAAAGACTCACAGCTGCCACAAGCCCATCTTGGGAAGCAACACAAGACACAGAAATTCATTCTGCATACTAGTATCTCGTAGATGGAGGAAAATTTGTCCCCTCTACCCAGGGAACGTAAGCAGAGACCTTGAAGAGAAGCCAGGGATACTCCTGAGTGTCCCGTAGGGCACAGGATGGCCCCCAGCAAAGGACTGCCCAGCTCTCTATATAAATGGGCCTGGCATGTGGAAACTTTGTCCTGGCCTCAGCTTTCCCATTAGTGAAGAGGAAGGACCATGGGGAAGTCACCCACAGACTTGAAGGCAAACCACAGCTGCCATACCCCAAACCTCCCAGAGCTCAGGAGACAGCTGAGGAGCAGAGGAGTGAGCAGCAGCTTTCCTGGGCACAAGGTGTTCCCCTGAGTTCCAAGGGCAGCAGGTGATGCCAAGGGAGGGAACCGGCTATCTGCACCCAGGTCAGAAAGGCAGGAGCAGTGATGGCCCCTGAGGGCAACTCAGCTGGTCACGTGGTACAAAGAACCTCCCACCATTTCTTTTTGATCTGAACCTTCAAGGCCCCTGACCTCACTCTTCCCGTCAGGCACTCTGTCCATCAACTGTGTTCTCCTGAATGGGCTCTGTATTAGTGACATCATTCATGGCGGTCAAAATACCTGATGAAGGGCAACGTAAGGAGGGAAAGGTTCACTTAAGCTTGTGGTTTGAAGGGACACAGTCCTCCCTGGTGAAGAGCGCCCCGTGGCAGGAGTGTGCAGTGTCTGGTCACAGCACGTTCACAGTCAGGAAGCAGAGAGATGAACATGGGTGCTCACCTTGCTCTCTCCTTTTTCCTTTTCACCCTCTCTGGGCCCACCCCATGAGATGCTTCCCTCCTTAGTGAGACCTGTCTGGTCCTCACAGACCTGCCTGGAGGTGTGTTTCCATGGTGACCCCATATCCAGTCAAGCTGACAATGAAATGAATCATCACAGGCGGGGTCCCGAAGAGACAGAGTGAGTTTTGTATGAGGTGTGTCCACTTTCCAGACTGGGAGTGCCCAGTTCTAGAACCATCTCCCTGAACCCATCAGGGATCCTCAAGCTGATGATCCTGGAATTCTAGACTACTCTCCAGCATTCTGTCCCCTGAGAGCCATCTCCTAGGGATCCGTAGGGCAAAGCTTCAAGGGAAACTCATCCCCTGTTTTTGGAATTATAGAATCTAGTACTTGACATCTTGAAGAGAATCGGGTGACATTCACAACCACTGGGAGAGAACCAGGGTTGTCAACCTGATGGGTCTGACCTGTTTGCAGTCACTTGGGTAACAGTAGTGCTAAAATCAGGGTGTTCTAAATCCCAGGCTTTCCTCCTGGAAGTGAGGTCCCCACAGGGGTTGTCCATGACTACAAAAAGTTTTCACAGTCCCAGTATGCTCAAAATCGATTTGCTGGCACTTGGGGCCCCTACCAGTGGGGACACAGCTGGGCTATTTTGTCCAAGAGTCTGGCTGGAAAGAGGCCTTGTACTCAATAATGCATTCTCTAAATGAAGACATCCATCAGGGGGTGGAGACAGTGGAGCCCCCTCTTGGGTCAGGACAGGATACCACATCTGTCCCAGCCTGAGGCACCGGCTGCCTTTTTGAGCCTGCGGCTTCCCCAGCCCATGGGGCCATTTTGGGAGGGAAAAGCTCGCCAGTGCTGACAGGCCTGTTCCTCTGCCCAGCCGCCTGAATATTCCATGGGCTTGAATAATGCAAGCCCAATGGCTTCCTATTGATCCAAACCAACTGAGGCTGCAGAAGAACTGCAGAGAAAGGGTAGCCGGCTCCATGGCTTTCTCCGCCTGTGACTCTTTGAAGGAGAGGGGCAAGGTCCATTCTAGGGGAGCCAGAAAGATGGTTGATGGCAGCGTTGGTTATTCCATCCAACCTCAGTAACATGGATCTAGTCTGGTAGAGAGATGGAGTGCTGGTTGGTTCTCGTCAACTTGACACAAGCTAGGGCCACATGGGAAGGGGAAACCTCAACGGGGAAAATGCCTCCATCAGATTGGCATGTGGGCAAGTCTGTAGAGCACTCTCATATTGATTGGTGCCAGCAAATCGATTTTGAGCATACTGGGACTGTGAAAACTTTTTGTAGTCATGGACAACCACTGTGGGTGGAGCCATCCCTGGGCAGGCGGTCCTGGGTTATGTTGGAAAGCAGACTCAGCAAGCCACGAGTAGTAAGCCAATAAGCAGCATTATTACTCCATATCTTCAGTTCCTGCCTCCAGGTTCCTGCCTTGAGTTCCTGCTCTGACATCCCTCAGTGACCGACTGTGATTGGGATGTGTAAGCTAAAATAAGACCCTTCCTCCCCAAGCTGCTTTTGCTCATAGTGTTTATCACAGTAACAGAAAGCACACTAAGACAGGTCATCACCACCCCCACACACAACCTCTGTGATATGGGACTCTCCTGTACTGGAGAGGAAAAGGCAGGGTTGGGACTGAGAGAAATCCAGGTTCCAGTGCTAACCCCACCCCTTGATGACTGTGGCCCCACACGAGCTTGCTGAGCCCAAGTTCTCGAATCTGTAAACTGAAGACATTGTCTGTCAGTAACATCAGAGGCTGAGAGGAGAGGAAAGGCACAGACTGCAAATGTCAGCATGCACTGACCCCTCCCTGCCATCCTCCTCCTCCTCTTTTTCCTTCATCCCTCAGTCTCACTACAGTGCTGTCATGAAGTCTTCAGTCCCCAGGCCTGAGGAGCAAAAAGCACTTCCTACCCTTGCTTCCTGTGTGTGTTCCCTGTCTGATTTCTTATACCCACCATGAGCCATCATTCTGTCCAATGCTGATGGGAATCTGTGTTTAAAAACAACAACAACAGGGCTGGAGAGATGGCTCAGAGGATAAGAGCACTGACTGCTCTTCCAAAGGTACTGAGTTCAATTCCCAGCAACCACATGGTGGCTCACAACCATCTGTAATGAGATCTGGAGCACTCTTCTGGCCTGCAGTCATACATGCTGTATACATAATAAATAAATAAATAAATAAATAAATAAATAAATAAATAAATAAATAAATCTTTAAAAAAAAAACAAACAACAACAACAACACCACAATCGAGGTGATGCGCTGAACACCCAGGCAGGGCCAGAGGCAGCTTCCACTATGCAGAGAGCATGGATGCGGCTCCTTCAGAGAGCCACCTAGTGACTCAGCAAAGTTCCCTTACACATTCTCCGGGCCATGTCACCACGCTAAGATTAACATTTTAACCCCCAACAAGCCTGTAACTTCCACACAGGCCCAGTCAAAACCCAACGGAGATTTTAAAGGATTTGACAAGCTTCTTGCAGCATCCAGAAGGAAGAGAAAACTTTCAAGGCTGGCCAAGACAGCTTGGAACAAGAAAAAAACCAAGGGGGGAGGGAAATTTGCCCGACAAGATGTCAAAGCATATTATAAAGTAATTTTAATAAATATAATGTGATATTAGCACACGAATAGATAAATATATCTCAGAACAAAAACAGATGATTAAAATAAAAAACCAGACACATGTATACACTAGAATCGACTTTGTGAATAGAGATGGCGTTTCAAAGCAGCAAGGAGAAAAGCGGATTATTCAACATGGGCTGGAACAATTTATTAGCTAGAAAACAATAAATTAAAATTCCCCCTTTCACATCATTAACAAAAATTAATGAAGGACTTTTTCTTTAATTGAAGGAATAGAAGACAGACTTAGACAAATACATCCATGACCTTGAAGAGATTGAAATAGATTTATTCAGAGGCAAAATTCATAAATTTAGCTCCAGAATGGAAAAGTCTGTATAGATCCAGATGTGGGAGCGCACACCTGTCACCTCAGCCCTGGGAAGGCTATGTTAAGGAAGGCAAAAGAGTCATGAGTTCAAGGCCAGCCTGGGCTACTTAGTGAGACTTTGTCTAAAGAAATGAAAGGGAACAAAAATAAAGAAGAAAGGAAGGAAGGAAGGAAGGAAGGAAGGAAGGAAGGAAGGAAGGAAGGAAGGAAGGAAGAAAGAGAAAGAAGACAAACCACTCTGAAGAAAGCTAAAAGAGAAGTGAAAGATACAGAAAAAAAATTTAGAATTTACACACACATTTACAACATAGTAAACACACACAAACAGTATCCATAGGAAAGGAAGAATTGCTAGTCACAGGATATAATTTCTTCAACCAGAAAACAAGAATAGGCTCTGAAGGAAACCAGGAAGGGTTAATTCACATACTAAAAGATCCTCAATTTATTAGTAGAAAAGGAAGAAAATGCAAATTAATTTGACATTTCTTTCCATCAGATTGGCAAAAAAATTCAAATGTGCCAACATCAAGTATTGGAAAGCATACAGGGAAATGGGTTCTCCCCTCCACCGTGGTGAGTTTATCGACATGGGTGAGGTGCCGGCATGTCGCCATCACGCCTTTAAGGATTTTACAAGGGGAGCTTGGGCATAGCCGAGCTCGGCGGCTCGTCAGAGAAGCCTTGGCCCTGAGAGGGCGTGCATCCTTTGACTCCTTCAGCAACTGTTCGAGCTGTGAGCGGTCATATCTAGCACCAGGCTCCACTTGACAAGAACAAAGCGAACAGACTCCATGGTCTGCGGGAATTTAGATGTCTGAATCAGTCCCAGCATCCTGCAACCCTGCCCTGAACCCTAGCTCACAGCCTTTCCTTCTGGAGAGTTAACAGTCCCAACTCTGCCTGCTGCTTCCCAGAGCCCTCCAGTGTGGACAGACATACAACAGCCACAATGTAGTGGCAGATATGCCTCAGGGATCCAAGAAAGAGGTGGGGGTGAGGCAATATGCAAGCGGGCGAACTTTGCTGGATTTGAGGGCCCCCAAACCACGAAACTGACTTGGAGACAGCTTGTCTCTGCGATGCTCTGGTGCTTAGCCCCAAGCCAGGCAGGCAGGCCGTCGATGGTCATGAGGAAGGACCTCTCCAGCTGCAGTTGCTCCAGTCCCTCCTCTATTATGTACACCACAAAACTACCTTGTGCAGTGGGCTTTATCCCCACCCCGTTTTCTGGATAAAGACATTGGGATACAGGGATGCCCGCCTTGGGATATAGGGATCCTCGTTCCCTTGCTCCAGTAATGATGATTTCCCCACAGCCTCATGCACTAACAATGAGCGTCCAGCCACCGATGCTACTTTTTGTCAGTTTATTTATTAGTGTGCATGTGTAGAGGTCAGTGTGGAGGTCAGAGGACCAACTTTTTGTAGCTGGTTCTCTTCCACCTTTATGTCAGCTCTGGGGATAGAACTCGGATCACCAAGGTTGGCAGCAATCATCTTAACTTGCTGAGCCTTCTCACCGGCCCCTGCAGGTCTATCTGGGGCAGAGGTTGGATTTTTAGAAGTTAAAGCCTGTGTGGAGGTAATGAGTCACTGTGGGGAAGTCTTTGCAGGTATCCCATGGCCTGGCCCCTTCCCTTCCTTTCCTCCCCCCCCCCCCACCCCCGTTTCCTGTATATTAAGAAACAGAAAAGCCTCTTCCACAGGCTCCTGCCACCATGAGGGTCTGCTCAAAGTGTGCAGGGTGAACCCTCTGAGACTGTGAGCCAGAATAAGTCTTTCCTCGGGTTGCTTCAGTCAGGGCACAAGAGTAAAGCAAATGCAACAGGTGGTATCTCTCCGTCATCTGTGTTGCTTTCCCAGCAGATGAATGAATGAATGAATGAATGAATGAATGAATGAATGAATGAACGAACAAGCCAGCATACAGCCATGGAAGTCTTCACCCTAGCCTGTCCTGAATCTGTTCTGTACCTGGCCAGCCTCTGCCCACCACAGCCTCCTGTGTATCGAAGAAGGTGCTGAAGGGTACCCAGAGACTCATGTTAGCCTGCGAGAATTTACAATTTTTTTTTTAAATTAAAAATGTCACAGGAAGTCCACTAGGAGCACATGAAACCACTGCCAAGAGTGTACACGCTTGATATTAATTAAAGCAAAAGATGACAGCCCCCAGGAAAAGGAGTAATTTTCTTCTCTTGGATGGATGACCTTTCCAGCAGACTCTGCTCCGCCGCTCTGCCTGGTCATTATCAGAGATCAGAGTGTTTCCATGAGGTGGGGCTTGCCAGCTCTGCTCACCGCTTTCTGCCTCTCAGGAAGCATGAGGACTTCATTCCTTGGGGACCTCTCACTGTGGGTGTCTCCTGGCAAGCCCACAGTGACGTCCCTGGCAGTGACGAGAGTCCCCTTCAAAAAGAGCTGCGAATGTATTGAGCTCCGCTCCCCGCGGGCCACCCCTACAACAAGCGGTCCGTCAGCATGTAACTCCTCCCTCCCTGGATCTTGCTCACCATCTCTGGCCTCTGGTACACAGACACAACTTGACTGTGTCCTTGTTCCTCCAGCGTGCCTCTCGCTGGTCACCTCCTCCAGGCCCCAGCGTTTCCCATTTCCAGCGCCCTCACCTGAGACCTGAGGCCTCATGAAGACTGAGACCTTGTCTCTCTATCAGTCTCTCTCCCAGCTCACAGATCCTCAGTGCCTCCCCTCCATCTGAGAGCCCCGACACACAGGCCCTCCCGCCCCTAGAATCCAAACCCCAAGCGATTAAACCTTATCTCCCCCCCCCACACACACACACACACTGTAATCTCAGCACTTGGAGGCTGAGGCAGGGGGATTGCCACGAGTTCGAGACCAGAAGCTTACAGTGGTCATTTGGTGTCACTTATGTTCATGGTCACCTGCAGCCTGGTGCTCCACACGTACCTGCAGCCCCTCCCTGTTGGTGTCTCAGCAGGCAGCACCGCCTTCCCTCTTCAGGCCCCTCCTGCTCCTCACCACATAATGAGTTCATCTTCTTGGTCCTGGACAGGGATGAGAGTTCCTTTTTCCCCTCCTCAAGCCCACCCACCTTCAAAGAAGCACCACCCTCCTTCCTCCTCAGATGGTCCTGGAAGGCAATCACTCCACAGCACTCTCTATGACATGGTCACCACAACCCCTGTCATGGATAGTCACCCCATCCCTGCCGGCCACACTCCCTCCTGGGGCTCCTCCCCACTCAGCCCTGAATGACAAGCAGATCTCCAGAGTCCTCAGTCATCTCATCACTCCTGCAGGAGAGTGACCCTGGGACACCTCCTGCACGGCAGCGCCCGCCCCCATCCTCCTCAGTGTCAGCCTTGGGTTTGGGTTGAGGGATGGACCAGTTTTGACTCTCTCAAATGATCCTGAGCAACGAGGTACGGAACTGACCTACAAGCAGCAAGCTCATTGCCCCGTACTTGGAATTCTAACCATCGCAATGACATGGGGTAAGGGTGTCACAGTGGACACTCAGGCTCCTCACAGGTTCCCTATCTACAGAACCAGTCAGGTGCCAAGCTCCAAATCCATGGCCAACTAGGATGGCTACTGATTCTCACTCTCCTGCCTCTGCCCAGCACCCCCAAGAAGCGAGATCAAGCCGGGTCTGGTGGGTCAACCTTGTAACCCCAGCACTTGGAGGCACTTGGAGTCTAAGGCAGGAGGATTGCCATGAGTTCATGGTCAACCTAGGCTACAAAATAAGACTCTTTCAAAAAAAAAAAAAAAAAGGTGGCAGAGAGAAAGAAAGAAAGACCATCATATCATGGGCCCTCAGGACCTCTTAGCTCATGCCATGTGGCCCAGGTGCTACGTCTGACCGCACTGTAAAACCAGATGGAAGGTGGTGACCCAGCCCGGCCATCAGCTCTGTGCTATTCCCATACCCTGTGGTGGGGACCTCCAGCCCCACCATCAGATTATTGACTGACAGCCCTCCCACAGCCCTCCTCCAGCCCTCCTCCAGCCCTCCCCCAGGCCTCCCACAGCCCTCCTCCAGCCCTCCTCCAGCCCTCCAACAGCCCTCCTCCAGCCCTGTGTCCTCTGTGGGTGCCAGTTTCAACCCACTCATTGCCACTGACCCTGAACCCCATTCCTCATCCTGGTATCCAGTCTTTTGTTTGCCTAGTTCCTGCCAGAGTGACCTCCCTGTAACTGAACGCATGCCTCATCCCACCCCAAGAACCTACCTCAGGCATTCCTATTAGAGCTCACAGCTCAGCCCATGTCACCTCTTCAGGCCACCTAAACTACCTACCACAGGGTTCTTCTCTCTGCAGCCACCCAGAAGGGTGGCTCCCATCACCCTGACTCCTTTTCTCCTGCTCTTTCGTCTCTAGGCTTAGAACCCCTGGAACTGTCTTACTGTGTTGATTCTCACCCCCAGAAGGAGAGCTCCACCCTCTGATGTGGGGTCTTTGTAGGAGCAAGGGCCGCACAACCCAGGCCAGAAGAAGCACAGAGTCTTCTGTTCAGGACTTTCTCTGCATGGTCTCTGTGGATTAGTTTCCACATCCACACGAAGGTGGAGCCACAATTCTGCAGTCTAGGGGCCAGGCTGAAGAGTTTGGAGGTCTGTGAAGGCGGCTTCTCACACTGGCCCCTACCTACCTTACTGAGTCACTAGCTGGCCCGATGCCCTCCCTCAGGGTCTGTTTCTTCTCTGGCTAAGTTCATTCCTCCCGCTGTCTGAGGCTCCTTCTCTGATCCTGCGCTTTATGGGCACACCTCGGATGCAATCCGAGTGGTAGGCTGAGCATCCTTTCTGTCCTGGGAGGAAGCCTTTTCAGGGTTACCCTTCCCTTTTGCAGGATAAGCAGTTAGTAGAAAAGGAAGGTCACACACTAGTGAAGGGAAGGGGGAGTGTTTTTTTTTTGTTTTTTCGAGACAGGGTTTTGTGGCTAGAGTTTTCCTGCCTGGCCCACAGTCAGGATAAATCTCTTTCACCTGCCAGTCCCACAGCCGCTCAGACCCAACCAAGGAAACACAGAGACTTCTATTGCTTATAAACTGTATGGCCGTGGCAGGCTTCTTGCTAACTGTCCTTATATCTTAAGTTATCCATTTCCATAAATCTATATCTTGCCACATGGCTCGTGGCTTACCGGCATCTTTACATGCTGCTTGTCCTGGCGGTTGC
>CABHPP010136091.1:26027-55104 GCA_902168425.1 Peromyscus attwateri | reverse complement strand
TTTTTTTTTTTTTTAGATCTTTGAAGCTATTAGCTTCTAATTACTTTAAAACTTAAGGATCCAGTATTTGAAAGGTTTTAGACAAAGTCAATGACTGTTAGACCACACTCAAAAGACTATTAAAGATGATATTTTCGTATATTCAGCTATTTTTAGTCTTTATCTCAGTCCTCTTGTCATAAAAGTTATAATAAACACATATCTTTTCTTAATTATGAAGACACTTTGTAGAAAGCCTAAGATTTAGCTTCTTGATGTATTTTGTGTAGTGGGAATAACTGAGGAATGCTGGAGTAAGCTTTTATATACACTGTAGACCAAACACAAAAGTCTTTTAAGTGACACTAAGACTAGTGCAAGTCCATAGATGATGACATGATGAGCTTTATTTTGTGCCTGTGTCTAAACTGATTGGCCCATGCTGATGATAATATATGGCTGCACTTCCAGAAGACCAGGGTTCAATTCCCAGCACCCACATGGTGGCTGACCACCACTTGCAGCCCCAGTCTGAGGGGATCCAACATCCTCTTCTGGCCTCAGCAGGCAGTACATGCACATTGTGTGTGTGTGTGTGTGTGTGTGTGTGTGTGTGTGTGTGTGTGTGTGTCTACAAAACACCCATATAACATAAAATAAAATAAAAAATAATAAAACATACAAGAAAAGAATTAAACTCTACTCTTCAGAGACATGCTTAGAAATCCAATTTAATAGGAAATGGTTCAGTCTAGCAGTCATTATGGCTATACTCAGATATGTTGACTACATATCTGGTAAATCATTACATTTGAAAAAAAGCACATGACTTCCTCTTTATTTTCTTGTTGTACAGTGTCTCTGCTCAGCTATTAAGTCTTTCCAGTGCAGTAGCTTCTGGTGAAAGCATGCTTTTCATACTTTCAGAGAACAACTGGTCACATTCCTTCTATATCTTTTCAATCCCAGGAAACAAGATTCTTAGACATCATATGCTTGCTTTCACTAGCTCTTGGTTAGAAATATTATGGTAAGGAATAGTCATATCACTGTTACTGTTTTATATGACAATTTAATTTCAACCACCTTTATGAAATATGTATTGTTGTTTCTATTTGTTGGAGAAAATTATAATATTTGATGGTTTACTAAATAACAAAATACCTATAATAAATAATAAAATTAAAACTCTGAAATATTAAATTTGCAATAAAAATGAATGTTATGAATTACTTATTATAAAGTGTCTTTAATCTTGTATAATTTCAAATTTATTATGATTTTTTTGTTGGATTCTTTAAAAACACAGTAAATAATTATAATACTGGATCATGTCTATGGAGCTCTTAACATGTATGATATATATGTGGTTGATATATTGTATACCCCAGTAAACTTATCTGGGGGTCAGAGAACAGAACAGCCACTATATTAAACATAGAAGTTAGGCAGCGGTAGCATACGCCTTTAATTCCAGCACTTCAGATCTCATGTCTTGCTTGTGAAAAACACATGTCTTTAATCCTAGGAAGTGATGGCAGGAAGCAGAAAGGTATATAAGGCATGAGGACAAGGCTTTTTAAGCTTTTAGGCTTTTGAGCAACATTTCAGCTGAGATCCATTTGGATGAGGAGTTAGAGGCTTCCAGTTTGAGGAAACGGGATCAGATGAGAAGTTGGCAAGGTGAGGTTAGCTGTGGTTTGTTCTGCTTCTCTGATCTTTCTGTGTTCACCCCAATACCTGGCTCCAATTTTTTTTATGTAATAAGACCTTTTAAGATTAGTTTTACATATATATAATGCACTAAATCTTTCAGCTAATAAGGAAAGTATAATCATTCCAATTTAGCTTGAGTATACTTGAATACTGACAACAGAGGTCACATCACTAAGTAGAAGAGTCACTACTCACACCGCAAGCTACCTACACTGCTCAAATGATATTTTGTTTCCCAGTATATTTTAATAGTGTTCCATCATTAAATTGAATTTACCACATCCAACATTTATTAAATCCTTGGGATGTGCCTGACCATAATAACAAACAAAAAAAATTATTCAGAAGTAAATCATCCAATATAAAAATTCATTCAAAATTTTTGAATATTATTTAAAATTGTTAGACTTATTTGCATTTGTTCTGTGGTGACAGACATAAAACCCAGGGCATCATACACAAGATTACCTACTCCACCACTGAACAACATCCTCAACCAAAGATGCATAGATTTAGACAAACCATTTGGATTAGCTCTATTTGTGTTTTTTAAAATTGGAAAGCATCTATAGCTTTTGTTTTTATGTTCTATCCATGGATAGCTTTTCTCTGGTTTGGAATTTTACAAATTCTAATTTGCTCATTATTTTATGATAAATCTCAGGTATTTTCATCATACCACCTGTTAATCCAAGGCCAGAGTCCATGTCCAGGGTTCTTCTTGTCTTAACATTATGTATTTAATTTTTCAGAATAATGACAAGCCTTCCAAAGTAAAGGCATTTTGGCTTGATGTTCCAAAGTAGTTCAAGAGGAAGGCAGGATATCCTCATTTTTTTTTCTGATATGTTGAACCTTTGCAGAACAACTGGTTGGAGTTTCATAGCCTGTCTTCCACACTTCTCTTCCTGACCTATTTATATATTGAGTTCTACATTTTTGAAGCCAGCTTTTCTAAAGGACTCACACAAGCTATGGATGTCACATTATTAGGCTACTAGCTGAATAAAAATGTTAAAAAGAAATAACAGACAACAGGGTATCATCATTTAAGCATTTACTGTTGAGCACTGCATTAAGATACGGGTTGGCCAGTCACACTGTGATATGGGTCTATTATAATTATGCCTTTGGCAATTGTCTTCCAACAAGGAAAGAATGCAAAATCTATAAGGACAAGCTCAGATTTCTAAAATGACTTGTGTGAAATTAGAAAAGTAATTTGAAACACCTGAATTAAGTCATGAAAAATCTTGGTTAGGTAACACAATTGTGAAAAATGTTATCCTATATATCAATCTAAATAGATTGATTATATCATTGTTAAAAGAAATCCTACTATCTTGCTTTATTATTATTATTATTATTATTATTATTATTATTATTATTTTGAGACAGGGTTTCTCTGTGTAGCTTTGTTCCTTTCCTGGAACTTGCTTTGTAGATCAGGCTGGCCTTGAACTCACTGAGATTTGCCTGCCTCTGCCTCCAGAGTGCTGGGATTAAAGGTGTGCGCCACCACCGCCCGACTGCTTTATTACTTTCTAATTTATTTTTAAATACATTTTCCAGCAACACTGATGTTTGTTGGTGGATGCAGGGAATTTTATTGATGATTATAAAAGCTGTAGACAGGAAAAATTGGAATGGTGGAAATGTTTGAATAAGAGAACAGAATGGCAGAAATGGCTTTGATTTCTTTTCTAAGATGAAAGTACACATTAATCTTAGCTCGATCTTTCTAGTTCCAGTGAAATACCTCTAAACAATGTCTCTAATAACTGTGAACTTGTTTTGTGAATTTTTGACTGACAGTAAACCAGGACTGCCTACGCAAGGTCTTTCTCTGAGTATGCTTTACTCTTATCTTTGTGAGGTGTCTCCCCTCCTTCTCCAGCCCCTCTGTTCCCCCTCCCTACCTCCATCCATCCTTCCCCCCACCCCCGTCTCTCTTTTTATATGTGCATGCACCATCAATGTTATTTTTATAGTTGGAGTTATTTGTGTCATTTCTAGAGCTCCTAACCAGAAGCACACATTAAGCTCTAGTAATGTATATTTATAAATGTCTGGCCTAGACTATTCAGAAAGGAACTGTCACTTTTGCAGTATGGATTCCAAAACACGAAAACGTTTGGAAGCCCCTTGTTCTGTAGCTGGGAAGCACATGGTATCTGATAATTTGAAAACTTCATGCACATTTAGTATTTCAATCCCCAAATTGTGAATTTTAAATTATCAATTAGTTTCTTTCTATATATTAGATTTTGAAACATAAAATAGAGAAGACAAAGTATGAATTTTATTATCTTTTATATTCTCTAACTTCATTTGAATTTGGTAATACATAGCCTCAAACAAAGAAGTAGTTTTCCTTCTGTAAATTACATTTACAAAATGCAAAATGGCATTTTAAAGCAGTTAGGTTGAATTTATTAAAATTTTACTTCAAAGACATTACCCCAAGAATAACTTGTCACACCTTACAAAGGAAATACCTCTTAATATGACTATAGTTCACACCACATTTGGTCCACCTTCATTTTCATACAAGTTATATATCCATTTCATTCTTACAACTTCAAAATGTCAGTTGTGTAACAACAGTTTTATCCTTACCCCCACGCTACACCATCGAAGATGTAGTACATCATCTGTAAGTAGCAGTGCTGTGGGCTGTCCATTCATACTTCCTTAGGACTTAAAGACCAAACAAAGCAACAAAATATCTTCCCAGCCAGCATCATGGTTTCCTGGGAGGAATCTCATCAAAGAAGCAGCTGCTTCTACTCCAGCTGTATACATCAAGATAAAACTTGCTGGTTCAGTAGAGATTTAAACAGAGGTCTCCCAGGATTTAAGGTCTGTAAGGTTTCCATGCTATAGAAAATTGACAACTGCACACATAACCTTCGGATTATGTAATTTCTGCTGTAAATTTCCTAGCCTAAAATTTGAAAAGAAATAATCAAGGCAGACTTCAATTGTGTTTTACACATTTTATGAATCTCTTCAACTTTTTTCAGATACATGAATTTTCAGAATTCATTTAGAGAAAGGACTCAGGATAAGTCTTATCTTGGTACTCATTAAACCAATTATAACAAAGGTTCCTGTTGGTATTTTGTAATAGTATAAAGTTATACCTTTTAAAAAGATATGCATGTAGTTGAAATACTCTAAGAATAGTTATGGTTTTGAAAAAGTGATGTAGTTGGATGCAAACAATGCATATCATTTTATTTTTAGCAACTGTGTAAAATACATGTACAGGCACCAAAGAAAATAATTCTTATAAATTTCTTTCATGCTTTTTTCAAATAATGAATGAAGACATTAAGCACAAATACTTTTAAAATTGGCTTGTTAATGTCTTATCGAAGCTTGTTTTAGAAAATTACTATCTAGATAAATTCTACTCAGGCAAAGAATGTTGTAGAAGAAACAAAATGGTTTGCTTTTTGTTTAAAACACAAGGACTGATAATGTATTTTAAAACAAACGTTTGCAGTGATTCATCTTGGTAATAATTGCTCATCACATTTTGATAGCTGGGAATTCATTTTTGTTGCTAGAGGCTATTTTAGGGCCTTGTCCCTATCACGCTTACATCCCGTCACCAGCAAGCTCATTCTTAGTGCAACATGGTTTTGAATTGGGGAGTAGAAAAAAAGTTAACAGAGGTGTTTTAATATCTTCAACTGATTCAAGAATAAGAAAGATTTTACAGAGATTAAATAATTAAATAATGTTTTGTATTAGATTCATCCTCAAAAACATACTAGATATTTTGGAAATGTTTTTACTCACTACAGTGGTGAGAAAAAATGTCAATGCTTTTGCTCTCCAATAAGGTGCATTTATTTCTGCCAGAATCCTGAAGATTTTTCAAGTTTTGACTTTAAGTTACTTCTTTATTAAGACTTTGGTGTAAAAGGAGAACACTTTAAGTCAGCTATTTTACAATAACTTGTGACTCAAAAATAGGCAAAAATCATAGTTTTAAGTTCCTAAATTAATAATACTGAAAAGTCGCCACCTCTGCAACTTTACTGTGAGGAACATGCTGACAGATCCTGTGCTATGTTTGCCTATGAGATGATTTCCTTGAAGTCCCATAATGAGTTGTTTTTGGCAGGATTAATGAGTATGATAATGGTAAATGGATGTTTGCAGCTCAGTTGTGTTCCATCACGGAGTAACATGGGGTTTCTGGTCCCTTGGAGGCCATAATTGGTGGCATTAATGCACTTTTTAATTACACTTCTTGAAAAAAAATGAATTGGAACCAAAACAAAAGCTAAGTGATCATCTCTCTGCTATTTCGCATGGTGTAAACAGACGACCGTCGCTGCTGCTGATGTCAGTGATTTGAATTATTCTCTTTCGATGGAACATGTGCAGTATATTTTAGTAATATTTGTTTAGAAAAGGCTGCCTGTGCTTTTCCTTACTCTAGATACTAAAATAAACTCACTAAACCTCTGATCTACATTGTAGACAAGTAAGCAATGTACATATATTATGAAATTTTACATTACAGATGCATCTGAAGGTAAACATAAAATCATGGGCTCATCTCTTATGTTTATATCCCCTTCATTTGTTTTCTGCCCCTCAGTGTTAGTGTGTTGAGCAGCAGAAGAACAATTAATTCACAGAGCTCAATGAATGAACAAAGATACGCTGAGCCATTTTTATTTTTTTCATTTCACACATATATGTGAGAAATTACCAGTAACTGCTGCTTCAGCAATTCTACCTTTGCAGTATTATGCATGCTTGTGGTCTGTGGTGGCAATCTCCACATTGATCTACAGGACAGCATTTGCAAGGTACAGCAGAGAGGGTGGAAAGAATTATTTCATAGGGTCACATGGTATAAAAATGCAATAATATAATTTTAAAATGCATAGTTATTTATAATTTACTTATAGATCGCATCAACTGTATATTTTTATGGCAATAATATAGTTATTATTTCACTTTTCTAGTCTTTTAAATAAAGACTAAAATATTAAAATGCTTGTTTAGAGGAATGCTTGAATGTAACCATGTGTTCACTTTCGTGTTCTTGCTGACCCAAGTCACAATGGTGATTATTCCTTATTCCTCAGAGTCCCACATGATGGTGTTTTGTGAATGGGTTATCCATAAGTAATACAGTGCATGGTACAAACATGCAATTGAATCAGTGGCATCTATAAAACAGTACAAGGAATGGGTGCTGTGGAATACTGCTACATTTGTCCGGAATGTCTATCTTAGGCAATGTTCACAGCTTAGATTTGACAGCATTTATGAAAAGAAAGCTTTCTTTCTCCACTCCATCTTTGGCACTAATGAGTCACTTTGAGTCTAGCTCTTAGGTAAAATTCTTCATCGGCAGCCTTAAATGTCTGGTTCCAGGACTTTCTGGAGTTCTGCAAAGAAAAGTTACATTTTTTTAAGGAAGCAAAACTATAAGAAAAAAAAAAAAAAAAAGAAAGCAATCAAACTAATCCCCCTCCTTAGCATTTCAGACTTGGGGTGTGTTGAGAGCTTTCAGTGTGTAGTTTTCTAACCACGTTACTTCCTAGGACTAGGACCCAGCCCTGGTTTTATGCGGATCCATTCTCTTGGCGTTCATGATGATTGAGTGTGCTGAAGTTGCTTTGTTTTTCCTTTACAAGAGTGATGATGGTGATTAATTCAGTTGATGCATCATTGTTCCGGCCTCACTACTTTAGGAGTTTCCACAAAATGTCTTAAAATAACTAGACAGCATTTATATGTGAGAAGTCTGTATGCTTTTGCATATTATCATTCTATCTATATCTGATGTTGTCTTGTCATCCATGCCGTCTAAAAATACCAGAATAAAAGAACAAAATGCATACAAAAACTAAATTTTAAATAGATGTGCTTTGCCATATATATACATATATATTCATATGCACACATATAAAATATAATTTAAAATACATCCAGAGTACATTAGCTGTAAACAGTTTGCCCTCATTAATGTCTTTCTGACTTTCTCAAATTATTTCACATAAATTGTATAGCATAGCCTCAGTCTCTTAATGTTAGCAGTATAAAATATTAATTACAAATATTTCTTGAGCTATATTTTTCTCAGAAAGTCTATGAAGCAAGAAATGTTATTCATGTTTACAGATTTAAAAGATCCCTAAGTCACACATGCCACACACAAAACAGGAGCTGAGTTCTCCATGACTCTGGTTTGATCATATATAACCTATGTAATGGCTATGGAGAACAGTAAAAATAATAGCATATCATCAACTGACATTTTGGATACATTTAAACAACACTAGTCAATACACAGATGAATGAAATGCATGAATAGGATTTTAAAATACCTTATCATTTTAGTTGATCTCAGCTATTATCTAGCACACATGGCTTACTTGCAAGGGGAAGATGTCAATTCTCACCAAACTTAAATGAGTTTGAAACCACCCAGCTATCTGCGTGTATGCTCAGTCCACTGGAGCAGGTCTGGCCAATGTGGAGCTATGAATGAGGTGCACTTCTAAATCCTTGGTGTGTGGACAGTTGAAACAGGGACGAGTGCCAGAGGGTGAGCTGGCTAAATTAGGAATCCATGCTTAGTCTTTCTACTCATTAGTACCCGGAGGCAAGGAAACTCATTATTTGTGTTTATGCTTCTGTTTGTTTATACGTAGTATTGTGATAACACTCCTCCTCCAAAAGTTGTTGTAAATGATAAATATTCATTTGAAGCATTTAGTCACCTGCGGTAAGCCTTCATAAATATATCCACTATCATCATTAAGGAATAAGTACCTCTTTCTTGAGGTTGAAAGTTATGCAATAGTTATCATAGTACAACCATTGTTTTTTAGGACAGTCTTATAAAGATACCTGGAAGTAAAATTGAAAGTATTTCTCTCTATTAACAGGGTTATACTAGGAACATTTACTTTTA
The DNA here is from genome assembly GCA_902168425.1 of Peromyscus attwateri. Lineage (NCBI taxonomy): Eukaryota > Metazoa > Chordata > Mammalia > Rodentia > Cricetidae > Peromyscus > Peromyscus attwateri. Next base: position 46,454 of record CABHPP010136091.1, on the reverse strand, counting down.
AAATTCCAATTTTGTATATCTGTCATAACAGAACATGACCCCAAAATGTCAAAGTATCTCAATGAAGCACTTGGCTGTTTTGTTTTCAGGAAACGATTTTGAAAACAGTGAATTTTGAAAAAGTAATAAGTATATTAGAACATAATTTATCATAGATGAGGAAAATCTATTGCCTCTAAACGCAAGTGGTAGAGATTTGTGTTTGGAAACTAGCCCTTTGGATTTGACTCAGGCAAGTGCCATCCTAGTCTTAGCCATAGCCATCTTCTGTATAAAACTGAAGAAAATAACCTTGCCTTGCTGTGACTTGTAATAGTGGTTTACACAAGGTGTTGAGGATGAAGTCTTTGACTTGACAAGCACATAATGAATTGGGAGCTGTTAAGGGTTTTCATATTTCTTGTTTATGATATGTGTAAATCTTTAATAATGATGCTAATCTATCACTCATAATGTTAACTGTGCAAATTATGCACTATATATTGTAGATGTAACCAACCGCCTTATTAAATAAGAAACACAGAGCCAATGTAAAGGTGAAAGCCCAAGAGGTCAGAGCTAGGAGCCTTACCCACTTTCTGCCAGCTAGACTCTCTCGCCAAGAGACCTCTCCGAAAAGGGAATTTCTTCCTGTGCGGTTGTCTTATAAAGAGTTCTGGTTCTTCCTTCTCATTGGTTGCAAACCCAACTACGTGAATGCCTCGTCACTGCCTCTCTGTACAGACCTCCAGGTTTTCTATGGTTGGTATTGAGATTAAGGGCGTGTGTCTCCAATGCTGGCTGTATCGTTGAACACACAGAGATCTACCTAGTTCTGCTTACCAAGTGCTGGGATTAAAGGCGTGCACCACCACCGCCCTGGCTTTCGCTATGGCTTGCTAATAGCTCTGACCCCTAGGCAACTTTATTTATTAACATACAAATAAAATCACATTTCAGCACAAATAAAATACCACTATAATATATATTGCCATATATGACAATTTCATACATACAAATAGTGAGTTTTGTTTACTATATCTCTCACCTCCTCTTATTATCACATTCGTGCCTTTCTGTTGTTTTGTGACCCACTTATGTTAACCAGGACCACAGGCTTGGAATTGTCTATTGGAGCCCAAAAGCCTTACCACTGTATGCACTACTGAAGTCAAAACCCTACCCCTCCCTGCTCATTTATTGGCTACTGATAGATATTGGGGTTATATTATCACTTTCATATTTTATTATGTTATTAACTAGTATTCATGGGTCTTTGTGTTGATTTAGAAAGAGGGAAAATATTTTCAAGAAACTCAAGTATTTTTGCTTAAAAAAAGTAAGCAAGTGTAGTATCAGGCTATAGTTAAGTGTCTAGAAAAGTGAACCTGACACTTTTTTAAAATAAAAAATGACTTTGGTCATCTAATCATTATTTTTTTGTGTTTAATTTTTTTCATTTTTTTTAAACATCATGTGTATGTTTGTGTCTGTGTGAGTTGCCCACAGGGGCTAGGAGTTGATGTTAGATTGCCCAGGTACTAGATGGATCGGGGATTTTGAGCTGCCTGGCACAGATGCTGCTAACCAAACTCAGGTCTTCCTCAAGAACAGTAAGTGCTTTTAAATGATGAGCCATCTCTCCAGTCCCTCACACCAACACTTTTTAATTTAAAATAAATTTGTTTAATCTGTAGAATTACATGTGAAAAACAATTATAAAATTAAGCTCTAGATTTTGGGAGGTTTTGTTTGGGGCTTTTTAAAAATTAACAATAGACTTTTTAAATTTTTGATAGCTTCATGCCTTATCTAAAGTATTTTGATCACATTCTCACCCTACTATGTACAGTTATTCTCCTCACCCTCCTTCGGACATCCTGCCCCTCCCCAGGTCCTCCTGTTCCATGTCCTTACTGGCTCGGATCTTACACAGTTAGCCACAGCTGCTCTCCCTTCGTGTTTTCAGCAGCCAACTCAGAGTCAGAAGACAGCAATTTCTAGTGATCCTCACCACCTGCCAGCTCTTGTAGCTTTCCCACACTCTGTTCCATGATGTTCTCTGGGCCTTGGAGTGGATGATATAGAGATCTTATCTCAACAATCGGTTATTCTCAGTACTTTAACCAGTTAGGAGTCTCGTCTTTGTCACCCACTGGGGGAAAAAAAAAGACTCTTCTCTGTGGAAAACTACGAGTTGCACTAATCTATGGGAATTAATATGGATATTTATAAAGCTGTTTAAGTCCATGTCTGTTTAATAAACAACAAAATTAAACTGAAGGAACATTGTTATTCTAATAATATCTTTAGCTATGGACTTTTTGGCCAGGTTTACAGAGCTAAGCACTTATCCCCTCCCCTGATTTAGGCCTCAGATCAAATGCAGAAGCAGTTAGTTACCCCTAAAATAATCATGTCAACTCTTACACCAATGGGCATTCTTGTCTGGCAAATCAGTATTGTAGCACACAGAGTGTATAGCTGGGTGAGATTGTTTTTCTCCCCAAACACCCTGCATGGCACCTGCTGGCACTGTGAATGCTAGCCAGCAGGAAGAGAGCCTACAGCTCAGTTCTAATTGATGTCTCTGTGTCACATATTCAAAATGAGTCATGGCTTTAGTGATAAGATATGACCATATACTTCCAGAAGGCAACAGAGAGCAGTGGCAATGGCCTGTATATTTTGAAGAGTTGTTGTTGGCTCCTGGGCTAACAATTCATAGGGTTGTATCCCACACATGACAACTGGGATTTTGACTTAAAAATCTATGACCTCTGGAACTAACATTGTCCATCTATGCAGGGCCATTCTATGTAAGCTCCAATATTAATTTTAGAAACATTTTGTTTAGTTAGCTTTTGAAGTAGAATGTCCCTAACTGCTTTTTAAATATACCCTTAGTTTGGTTGACTGTCATCTGTACCTCAACTTTCTCCCAATTCCCCGGCCTCATCCCCATTTAAACCTTTCTACCCCCATATTGACCCCTCTATTTTCATATCATATGTGTTTTCTGCCCCTTCAGTTCTCATTCGCTACCCTATCTCAGAACTCCTTGCTTCCTGGCCATTACAGACAGTCACTTCAAATTAAACACAGAAATCTAAAGATTTGAACCTAAGATTTGCATGAGAAAATAGGGTGCTTGCCATTCTGGGTGTGGGTTACTTCATTCACTGTAATGTTTTCAAGTTATATTTCATCTCCCCGAAAGTGTTAGTTATACTCTTGTTTTTCTTTAGTGCTGAATAGAGTTCCACTCTGCAAATGAACTGCTTTGGTTCTGTTCTGAGTCAGTTTGCATGCATCAACCTCTTAGTGACTGGGTTTGCAGGCATGTGGCATCAAGTCCTCCAACTCTAAGGCTTTATTTATATTTATCCAAAGTTTGGAAATCATGGTGTAATATACAGTTAATTTATATTAAGTTTGGTAAGGCCAAGTTTTAGCACATTTTCTCACACAGGGTTAGCTTACATATAACTTACAACCAATAAGACCTTGAGTTCATGCATTTTATTGCACATTTAGAGTATGCAACTGGAAAATTAAATGCAATGACTTTTGATGTTACACAACAAAATTTAAAATGAAATTTATTTGATAAAATATCAGTTTCCTTAAGCTGTTGATTGTATCAGATATTTTTATTTTTAAGATTATATTTGTAACATTTTTCCATTTCCCTTTCTGATCTCTAAATCCTCCCGAATACCCCTTCCTACTCTCCTTCAACTTCAAGCCACCTTTTCCATTAATTATTATTGCATGTATATATAATCGTAACTATAGCCTGCTCACTCTGTATAATGTTAGTAGTATGGATGTTTTCAGGGCTGACCACTTGGCACTGGACAACCAATTGGTAAGCTCTTCCTTGGGTAGGACCACCTCCCCGGGGCCTAGCTTTCCCGGGTTGCCTGTAGTTCTCGTGGGCTTTTCTCGGTCTACTTTGGCATGTCCATTGATGTCATCCTTGTTCAGCTCATGTTTGGGCAGTCATGTTGGTGAGATTTTATGGGTGTAGCTACTAATTGTACTTAAGACCCACTCAACAAGAGGGAATCCAAGCATGGTACTGGAAACCTTGCTAACTACTCATTGCTAGTGAAGTCACAGTCATTGGAGGAGAATCTACAACCACTAATTTCTTAAACTAGAATAATCCCTAAGAACAATCTATAAAAAATTGTCCTTATACTCAGAGATAAGTGTAGTCTTCACGCCCTCAACAAGGAACTTCTCTTTGCCACAAGCAGAAACCACTATAGAAAATCACAACAATCTAAAATGTAGAGTTGTAGAGCCGAGTTCCAATGCACACATCTACAAAACACTCCTGCACACAAGGCTCATGGAGCATTGATGGAAAAGGGGCAAAAAGACTTTAAGAGCCAGAGAACGATGGAGTTTGCTGTGTGATTGTGCCTCCTAGTAACATCACATCAGATTTTAACACATGCAAATTTAAAACAGTAATAACAATCAACTATTGAAATATTTACTAAAGTATAATAGAAACATCCAAGATTTTATGCTTTATTTTATTTGTCTATTTGGTGTTGTGTCAGTGTGTGTGTGTGTGTGTGTGTGTGTGTGTGTGTGTGTGTGTGTTTGAGTGCATGCCACAGCACAAGTTTAGAGGCTGGACTACTTGTAGTGGTCAGTTCTCCTTTTTTGTTATGTGGGTTCTAAGAATCAAACTCAGATCATTAGGTTTGGGAGAAAGTGCCTCTACTCATTGAAACATCTTGCTGCCCCAGTATTTTTTGGTTTAGTAAAAAATGTTGCATGTTATTCTTTTTAATTTTTTTAAATTAAAATATAATTACATATTTCCCATCCATTTCCTCTGTCCAATGCTTCCATGTCCCTCCTTGTTCTCTTTCAAATTCATGACCCCTATTTCTTTAATCGTTACTATACACACACACACACACACACACACACACACACACACATATATATATATATGTTATATATATGTGTGCTTATGCTTTAAATTTATGAATATAACCTACTTAGTCCATACAAATTTGCATTTATGTATTGATTTCAGGGCTGGCCACTTGGAATTGGATAATCAGTTTGGAAGCTCATCCCTCTAGAAAACTATTTCTCCCATTCTCAGCATTCCTTATTTTCCCATAGTTCTTTGGCTGGGTTTGAAGCCCCACGAGATTTCTCCTTTTGTGTTAACATGCCTGTTGATATAGCCCATGCTCAGGTCTTATTTAGGCAGCCATGTTGATAAGTTGTCACAACTATGACTTCTCTGTATCAGGCATTATTTGTTACTGTGACAAATACCTGAGACAACCAGTTTAAAGGATGAAAGGTTTGTTTCGCTATTTTCAGAATGTTAGCTTATGCTTTCTAGCTCCATTGCTTTTGGTCTATGGTGAGGCAATACATCAAGGAAGGAGAGCATAGTGGAGAGATCCATGTACCTCCGGTAGGCCAGGAAGCAGAAGGAGACACAAGGAAGATTCCTAAAATGAGGTGTTGCCTCAGTTGCATTTAGATGATTTTAGAATCACTAAGTTGTAATCTGAATATCATCAATCAAACACACTAACATTAGTCACACTTTTATTAAATCTATTTGATGTTAATAAAGACTTTAAATTTTATACATAATGTATCAATAAAGGAAAGCCTGGGTGTTTTTGAGGAATAAGCTGAGATCAAAACTATCTTTCTGTCTTGGGGCTTTTTATCCATGTTGGGTATATAATGTATGTTGCGATTCATGGAATATAGATGAGGACAGTTATTTCATTTATTTATTTATTTGCTTTCCAAGGGAATAATGGCCCTGAGCATGGAGCCACACGTCTTGCATAAAGGAAGCTTTTAATAAATGCTTGTTGAGTGAATATTGAATATATTTACATAATTGACTATGAGTTGGTGTGATTTCACCACTATAAAATTCAAAATAAAATAATTTGGAAACTTTAGAAAATGATTGTGGAAATTAAGAGAAATGTGTACTTTTGTTTGGTTCATGTTACCGAATTTAAAAATCATATCGTGTAACTCTATTGGCAGTTTAGATTTGCATCCATCTGACATCTCAAGACTTTCCACCATATAGATAGTGAGGTAGATAAAATTAACTGGTGCATTTTAAGCCCTTGCAACATCCAGAAAAGCATTTTTTTTCCTGAAGGCTAAAATAAGAATATGTTTGCCAAAGAATTTGTTGGAAAGACACTCTCACAGACTGTTCCTCTGAGTTTTGGTTCACACAGTGCATGACTGGACCATGTGACCTTGTTCACGGATGTGTATTCTTATGGTTGTCACTCCTGTATCGTGATTGGATTGTATTTTCTATCAGTGCTCCTGTATTCCAGATAACTATTTCCTCTTTCATCATAAATGCTCAAAATTCAGGAGAGAGAACTATTTACCAGTGTCCCCCAGACCTAGGTTGCTTTTTGCTCATGAGTAAAACCACTTCAAAAGAAAACTCATTTGGGAGAAAGTGATTCCTATTGGTCCCATCTCAATAAACCAAACAGTTTGCAAGATCATGGGCTTCTCAAGTTTCGTTTTCATTTTGCTCATTTAGGCTTGTGCCTATTCGTTACTGAATTTATTTATTTATTTTTTTTGTTGTTGTTGTTTGTCTGCTCTCTGAAGAAATTGGGTCATCAATGATCAATAATAATCTCCCCTTTCCCTGTGGCACTGGATGGGAGTCAAAGCTCTGTTAGCATGGAAATATCCAATTATCTGATAAGGTTTATAAAGGGAAGCTTTCACTTAATTTGTCTAATACACAAACATATCTGACACCACCTATAAACTAATAGCCATATTTATGAATCAGTTAAGTTAAGCATTGAGTAATAACATGCAGTCTGGGAGCTGAATTTAAATTCCTCTTTTAAACTCTCCCCCTACACTGAGTTATGTGTTTTTTTCACAACAGACCTCTTCTAGCATGCTCTCCTCTGAGGATTGTAGGAAATTCAAATTGTACTTTCCAGCTTAAACAACTCAAAGTCCTCTACTTTCATTATTAGCTCTCTTGCCTTCAGCCCCTGTTTCCAGCACAGTTTCTTCCTCTGGAAATGACACTAAGTGGATGATCCCCAGGGCTCTTCACATCAATCCCTCTATGAGGGGCCACAGTCTCTGGCTCTCTGTGTCCATCTTAATGACTCTTTTGGGTTACTGCCATGAGCATACAGTCTCATCACTGTAGCTCCTGTGCTCTGGACTGAATGAGCTCTGGAGTCCCTTTCTCTTAAAGATTCTGCTGGGAATAGCTGGTAACCTAGATCACTGATGACTGATTTCATTTTTATACCTTCTGAGGAATTGAATCATTTTCCTTCTTTTGAATGCTGTATTAATTACTATTTTGAAAAGAAGAAAAATACAGATTATTACAGTAGTATCACCACTAAGTTAAAAGAAAAAAATTGGAAAAAGTCTAATTTTTTCCTTTTAATAAGATTGATGACACCCAAAGGCCCTAGAAATAATCGAATAAATATTCATTCTGAGGGTTTTGAGGCTCAACCATACAGCTGTTGTTTAACTCTTGTTGATTATAGGGCAGTCATATAACTTGCTATGTAACTCTAAGTAGTGCCCATGTAATATAAAATGAAGATATTCTAGGCACTAAGCAATCCCAGCTATATGTAGCTGCTATAAACAAGATGAACGGAGGCAAGACAGCAGTGTAATGCCTGTTTTGTGCTTTGTATTCTTCTCAGGATCATTGCTCATCAAGCAACATTCCTAACCTTCCAATTATTAAGCACTAAGAACTACCATTCTATTATAAAATTCAGTAACCAAATTCAGTGCTCTTGTCCTGTTCTTCCAAGTTTCTTCTTCAGCTTTTAATTTTTATTCTCTTACAGGTAAATCAAAATTTAAAATATCCCCCAAAAGTGATATGAAAGTTAAAACTACCTTTAGAGTTCACATAAATTTATCAACCAAATAAATTTATTCATGCAATAAATTTCATAAATATTAGTTTATTGACCCATGCTTGCCATAAATTGTTTGGGATCCAGCAAACATAAGATGAACATTATTTTGAAGATTTCAATAGCTTCATTGTATTGACAACACCCTACAGGAAGTTAGGCGGATAACACAAAAGCACACAGGATAATAAATCACTTAATAAGATGCCATGTTGATATAAGGGTAAAGGAATAGAAACTGACTTAGTGGTGAAGGGAAATTCACTAGAGTAATGATATTTGAACTATAGAACCATGTGTGAGAATGATCTGTGGGTATCAAGTCCAAGATGAAATGGACTTTGGTGTTAAAAGAGGATAAAGAAGGCAAGGTGGTTAGCAGCAGTGATGTTCAGGGAACCTGGCAGAGCTGGATGCTACATGGCTCAGACTATGTAAGAGTTTGGATCCTATTCAAAATAGAAGAGAAGCTGTTGCAGAATTTAAGAAGAAAAGTGATAAAGTCTGATTTAGGTTTCAAAATATTTTCTAAATACTCTAGGAAAGTAGAGGTTGAATTTCAAGGAATATAAAAAGAGCTATTATGAGGAATTCACCATTGCAATTTAATACATGATGGTCTAAATTTGTGCTTAAGTAGCAATGTAAATGAAGAACATTGGGCAGATTCTAAACACATTTTGGAGGTAGAAGTAATGGGCATTCTTGACTGGCTTTATATGTGTGTCAGGAAGGGAGCAGCAGAAAGCAGTGATGGATAGAAAGACACCAGGTGCTCCAGGGCCTGGGAAGACAGTGATGCTATTCTTTGAGACTGGAAAACCTTTCTAAGAACTGCTCTAGGGTTAATTAAATAAGCATTGGATATTAGCTTGTTTGGTGGAGAAGCCTGTGATATGGATCTGAAGACATCCATCAACAGCATAAAGATAGTATTTAACATCTGTGTTGTCACAGGGAGGGGAAAATGAGAATTAAGGTGGCTAGTAATTAATAATAACAGGTAAGTTTACAAAGGAAGTGATTTCTGAATCATTCTGAATCACTGATATATGTTTAACTTATAAAGAAATCATGTTTCCTGTCTGCCAAAAAGGCTGAATCATCTACATTTCTAATAGTAGTTATAAAAGTCTTAATTTTCTATAGCTTTCCTGATAATTGGCATGATAATTCTTACTGAGTTTAGCCACTGTGGTAAGGGACATTGGACTACGCTTCAAGCATGTGTTTCTGCGATGAGCATGAGTTTGGTTATCTCTGTGCACCCTGATTTGCTTTGTTTACCTTTTTGGAAATTGGGATAGTTTATTTTGTCAACTGGACACAATTTAAAATCACCTGAGAAGAATCTCAATGACATTTTGCTGGCCGGGGTTTAGTCTGTGGGGGGATGTCCTGTGGGCATGTCTGTGGGGATATGTCCTGTGGGCATGACTATGGGGAGATGTCCTGTGGGCATGTCTATGTTGAGATGTCCTGTGGGCGTGTCTGTGAGGAGGTGTCCTGTGGGGTGTCTATGGGGAGATGTGCTATGGGCATGTCTGGGGGCGGGTATCCTGTGGGCATGTCTGTTGGCGGGAGGGATATCCTGTGGGCATGTTTGTGGGGAGATGTTCTGTGGGCATGTCTGTGGGGTGGATATCCTGTGGGCGTGTCTGTGGGGAGATGTCCTGTGAGCATGTCTGTGGAGAGATGTCCTGTGGGCGGGTCTATGGGTAGATACCCTGTGGGCATGTCTGTGGGGGGATATCCTGCGAGCATGTCTGTGGGCAGATGTCCTGTGGGCATGTATATGACAGGATTACCTAATCACATTAATGCATGTGGGAAGACTCACCATGTGTGGATAACACAATTCCACAGGCAGGGGTTTCTGAGCCCTATGAGTGGAGCTGAGCACAAGCAAGCAATCAACTGAGCATGCACGTGTTCACGTCTCTCCTCTTGACATGGATGCAGTGTGACCAGCCTGTCAACTTCCTTCAGCTCTGTCTTCCCTGCTGTGACAAACTATACCCTCAAATTGTGAGCTAAAATACATCTTTTTCTACCATATGTGCATTTTTTGTGTGTTTGTTTGGTTTTTTGTTTTTTTCGGGGCATTTTATCACAGCAACTAGAAGAAACCATGACAAATATATTGAAAATGTTTACTCATTTATAATATGTTTGTTTATTTTCTTATTACTATTTTTGTGACTTCTTAAAATTCTGGTTACAAATTATCAATTATATACTTAGCAAATATTTTCTCCTAGTTTGTCATCTTTCATTCTATTTATAGCATCTAAAGAAAAAGGGAAATTTTATGGCAAGCATTACCTGTGTTGGATAAACATAGAAACAAACCAAATGTTCACCAAAAGGTATCAATTTTTTTTAAAAGGTGATATAGCCATAAAATTGAATACTGCACAGCACTGATGAGGAATCTAAAATCATGGAGGAATTCTAAAATAGTTTCACTGAGTCAAAGGAAGAGGCAATAATTTGCAGTGTCAGAATATATATTAATAAGTCAGGAAAAGTTGAGAGATGAGGGTAGTTGGTTGTGATGAATAGTCACAGCATTTAGATTGTAATGGAAGCCTCACAGTTATATGAATTTGCCAGATATTAAAAAATTGCACATTTAAAATATGTTTGATATGTTATGTGTGAATAATGTCCTAACAAAAAGCAAAAGCAAAAGGTAAAACACATATTTTAAATTTTAAAAGATGGTATCATTGACTGTATTAAACAATGTAATACTCTTAGGATGACATGTGCATATGTTTTTCTCACTTCTGTAAACATAATCAAACTTTCCTTGTGTGGGTAATTGAGTATTTGAGGGCTACAGTGACCCTTTTTTCAATCTATGGAAGTGTTGTGAGGGTGATCCCTAGCACCCTACACTGCAGTGTTAGATTGAGCCATTGAGTAGTGGGAGTCCTCTACAGTGCAGCTCTCTACACTCATCTCTTTAATTGTTACCTGAATATTTTATGTGCAAGAAAACTGAAGCTGAATGTTCCTATTATACCAAACCAGTGTATGTTGAGCCACACTGATTATGATAGTTGACCAGTTTTTACTTACAAAAACCCACGAAACAAACAAAATCCCCAAAGATTTCATGTGGCTTCACCCAATACTGTTAATTAGCTGAAATCTCCTACTCTCCAAATTTGTGATATTCCATAAAACCATACTATTATTTCTAAAGTTTATCCTAAATGAATATTATATAATCCACTAATGAGGTCTGGCCCAGGATCCTGAGGTTTCCTATTTTTATACAGAGTATAAAAGCCATAGTAATTGAGAACACATTTTAGGAGAAATTTGAGATGCTACAGTAAAGTGATAATTTAAAATATTTGTAAAGCTTTCTCAAAAGTCAAGAATCAATATTAGTATTGAAATTGTTTACTGTATTATAACATCCTATTTTTAAGCAACTATTTATAACACCCCAATATTTGAAGTAGATGTATATGCATTTATGGAAAGAATGTAAAAAAAAATCACTATGCCAATAGTCTTAAAATGCAGCCTCAGTAACACAACAAAAACAATTACATACATATTTCTTCCCCTAGAGGGAGGGGAGATTCTAGTGTGTAGATTCAAACTAAATAAACTGTGTGTTTCTTACAGCCAGCTGAATCCAAATGACCTCTCCTTTGAAAATGAAACCCACATAATTTCTCTACAGCCTCTGATAATAGGAATTATCTTTTCTTCATATTAGCTATATTGTTTATTTTATTCAGCACAAGTTGCAAATTTAGCATGTTCAGCATGTATCTACGAACCACAATAAAATACTCCCTGGCATTCAAGGCTGACTCTTTTGTATGTAGGAACCCTACTGAGTTGCGAATACCCATTAAAAATGTCCCTCTAAATGACTATAATGACAGAGGAGTTGAGTAGTCAGTGAAATTTTCTATTATTTTATTTTGTGTGTGTTTTCATTAATAATTTATTGATATAAAAGATAAGAATGTTTTACCTCCACAAATTTGTATCTGTAATTTGTACTCTGAGCACAGACATATTGAGGATGCCACTCGGCAGTACTGATTGAATATTTATTTAAACAAATATCAGTATAACCCAACTAGCTGGAAAATCCGTGAGTTTGGCTTTGATAGCAGAGCATTTCTTAACAATTTATGTGTGCATGCAAATGTTTAGTGCTTTGGATATAGGCTAAAGTATTTGCTTTATATGTATTATTTTGTTTGAATACAAGAAAGCTGCTTTGATTTGTATGTTCCCCCCTTATAGAATTGTTCCAAGGCTCTGTCAGAGATCACGTAGAGTAATTTTTCCCATCAATCTTTGCTGTGCAGCCATGCACGAATGCAGTAGGAAAAAGGGGGCAGAAATCAAATCACTTAATTGCAGCATTTTTCATCTACATCTTTTGTTTTATGGTGGTAAAGGCCCCGGAGTAGCCTACCATGATTCATGGCTGTCACTGCTGCCGTTAGCAGTTCAATCCTTCATTCTAGGCATTTTGGTACTGAAAGTACCTACACAATTACTTTGATGAATATGACTTGTTTGTTTTTTCCCCGTTTTTAGCAGAGAGTGGTTGTGCTTAATACAGACATTTAAATAAGATAGTATTCCATGCTCACTGCATCTGCACTGTATTTCAAAAGTTGTGTGTTGAGCGTAGCTCACAGTACCATTGTCTCCCAGGTATTTAAGTGTGCTGAGCTCATGGGCTTTTGCCTCCTTTTTTTATGTTTGTATAATGTGAAGGCCTTAAAATAACCCCCACTCTATATAAAAGGAATAACTCACCTTTAAAGATCTACGGGGCTATGACAGATTCCTACCAAACCTCATTTTTTTAAAGTCATTTCATGAGTGTGACATTACAAAGCCAGCAAACTAGTATGCCTCCGCATTTATGCCTAGTTGATCATAAAATAATAACAATTTTGGAAATATATGCATGCGTCTTAGAAAGTGACTTACAGCATTTGCATATTTGGAGAAAATGTCCGTGATGTCAGCAGGGGCTCTGAGAGTAACTAAATGAGCTAGCTTTTCAGAAATTGCTGCTTTATCAGCTGTGCACTGTCAGCACAAAATGCAACCTCTTTAAGAAGGAGACAAGAAAAAGGCAAATGATTTCATTTCTTCATTAGCTTACAGCAACTGAATTACTGATACACCTAGCTGCAGAGGACCACATTCTATAAGCATAAGGAAAACCCTTCAAGACTCCTTTTCGCTTTCATGATAAAATGTGTTACAGGTATTGAGACCCATCCACAACCCAAATGTAAGGAAATCAATGAAATTAATGTTCTATCAGCAAAGGAAAAATGGCAGTTTGTCACCACATTTATTGGTGCCTTGGCTGAAACTCACTTTTATTTTGATCACTTTTCTCATTCATTCTTTCCTTTGTTTATTGTTGGCTGCAAGCTCTAAATATTTGTTCTGTGTAATGAGTTCATGTTTCGTAAGTCTGTATATAGTTTGGATTGCCTGAGTATAGAACATGTTTGTTTTTATGCAAGAAAAGTTAGTAGTGCTCTTTGTGTATGTCAAAACATGTTAGTTCAATTGATCACTCCAGATGTTGAAAAAGATCCATTTCACACATGAGTAAGTGAACCTTAGAACTGAGAAGTCCAAAATATAACCTTAAAACAATTATCATTAAACTAATTTTAATCTGTGAATCCAACCACAGTTTAAATATACTAGATATATATTGGTTATAACTTGATTCCATCACATTGTCACTTGGCCAGAAAAAAAATGAAGAATTTATACTCTTCCTTAAAGTTTTCATAGAAAACTAGAAGAGAATGCAGCAATTTTGATTTGTTTTAATAAGGATTTATTTGTTGGACTCTTAAGTGTCTATTAAAATGATTCAAATTTCAATCAAATATTCCAATTTTATGATGGGAATTTATCTCTGAAAAAATTACTTTTAGAATTTATACTTGTTAGAATTCAAATAAACATATTTTAGCCTAAAATGATAAGCTAGTTTGAGAATTGATCATCAAAGCAGCACATGGCTTGCTCTAGTCATACAGTACATATGAGAGACTTAAAATGTGATTCTAATTACTCTCAGCAATGCAAGCATGCAAAACAGTTTTAGTGGAGAGGAATATATTTTAATAGTATTTTTGGTCAATGTTGTTCTTTCTCTGGTGAATACCAAGGATGGATATGTTAAGTGTGCATCTTAGAAATATGTAAGTGTCACCGTTTTCGTGCATCTCCTAAGAAGAAACCAGCTGATCTTATGTCCTGTACTCTAAAAGTAACTGAAAACATAGTATTCTTGGAAAAGACTTTTCTTATACTATGCAAAGATTTAAGCACGCCAGAAGCACAACTTTAGTTTAACTCCAGAGAAAGAAATTCGTGATTACACATTCAGTAAAATAAAACCTGGGTTAGTGGCCAAGGAGTAAAAGATTCATCGATCTTTCTGATGGAGGAAACGGTGTAGAGGAAAGGGGTACAATTTTTCTCAGCTTAGACTCACCGTATCTCATCCTTATTACTGAAGAAGGGGCTTGTGCTTCCAAATTCTTATTTCAGTTTTCGTCAAAGCTGGTTTTGTGGACAAAATCAAGGATGGTAGTTTCGTCAGGTCCAGTTCTGTACAATCAGAACCAGAGGCAGCATTTGGTCCATCAGCAGTTCTGAAGGGATACAAGGACCACAATTCATTGGCAATAGAAGATGTTGAATTGCTAGAGTGCTCATAAGTGCTCAGGCCAAGAGTCAACAAACCTGGAACTATGCAATGGAGTCAGGATTGCTTATTATTGCTGTGTCTGGGGTCAGGATGGTGAGACCTCTGACTTAAGCATCAGATAACAGCTGTCGTAACAGCTGAAGGCTAGAGTTGGTTGTTGGGCGCAGTTTCTGTAGGTAGAATGTACATACATACTTGAAGTGGGATCTCCTTGTATACATGGACATTACCCAAATTAAACATGTTTATTTCATAGGGAATTTCATACAGGCTTTAAGCATGTATTGGAATGCTGGTCTAGGGTAGTCTTCCAGACAGGAGTGAGGTGTGCAGCATTGACAGCAGACTTTGAAATCTTGATCTGTGTTTCATTGTCTTTGAGTATTTCCACAGAGCTTATATTCTTGGATCTTGCTTTGTATCCTTTGCACTGACCTGTGGCTTCTCGTTGCTGCACTCTCAAATTCCTCTTAATCTTTGTTCCTCCTCTATCTCATCTTTGGATGTATGCCCTGACTTATGATGTAATTTCACCCATAATGCTTATTACTCAATAAGCAAATATTTTAACTTATACAAAATACTTTAGGAAGTCTGTGGGATCACATTTATTGGTCCAGAAATACAGAAATTATATGAATAGATTTTAGAATTAAAATACAGATAAAGGAATCATGTTGTTCAAAATAATTCTTATGGCAACATAATCTGAAAAGTGTGTCATCCTAAGCAATAAAAACTTGAGATTTAACTGAATATTTTTATTATAAAATGAACTGGTTTGCCATCACAAAATATAACTCAGATAGACTTTATAATAAAAGATAGACTTTTCATTAAAAATCATTAAATGAAGCCTAAGTTAGCTATTGAATAACTGAATGAACCTTTGTAAGAAAATCAGTTCATTATTATCAGTAAACGTATAAATATAGAATGGTTAATTAAGTACACAAGTGAGAAATGAGTGTACACCCTCCCCTGCTTAAATCAGGTCATGGACTTTGTTGTTATTTTGAAAGACAAATTTCTGTTTTAGTCATGAAATACGTCAGGAAAGGGTAGTAAGGATATTATGTAATATAAATTGGTTGTATTCTGTATGCTTCTTATAATATAAAATGGCTTTATAATAATGTAAACCTATCATATTAGAATCTTAAAGATAGTTCTTCTTGTTGAGACAACTCCTTTTAAGATTTTGTGTTGTTTCTCATTTATTTTGGTATGTTTATATGGTGGGGGCAATTCAGGAAAGGGTTGAGTTAGAAACTCATAGAAATCTAATTCTTTATTTGAATTACACAAAGACCAAATCCAGTTGTTTCAATCATGGTTGTGTTATATGTAGCATCAAGTTTAGTATCTGTGCACAGCCTGTATCACAGGGAGGAACAATTTTAGAGGACTTAAAGAAGTGGTACGTTTTTTAAAATGTGAGGTCCTGAGTACGTGTTTAATTTTATAAAAGAATAAAGTTAGTACAGCACCCAGCCTAAAACATTTGGTATTACTTCTTCCCAAGTATTTTACTCTGTTTCTGCCTGATCTTTCAATCTGCAAGGAACTTCAGTTGTTTGTGCTTAAAGTTATTTTGCAGAATAAAATCTGAGTTTTGCCATTTCTCCCATCACAAAACTGTCTCATAGTCTGAGGCTTCTGTTTAGCCCCACCTAGAGAACCCCTACTACCCATAGTGCGCTATCAGAGAACCAGTGTCCTTTCAATGAAGGCTGGCTAACAGCACTACCTTAGAATTGCATGAAGATGATAAAATTTATTGTTTTAAAGAAGTTTTCATATTTTCTTTCCTAAACCACGTTCAGGCAGATTTTGTAGAACTTGAAATGTACACTGCATATTTGTCTATAAAATGGAAGTTGAATACTTTCACGTTGTTTCATTTTGCTAATGCCAGAAACAGTGGCCCTGCACACATAATTTAATATTTTGTTATGAGAATAAAATGCACACACACTTAACAAAACCCCACTGCATTTGATAAAGTTTAACATATCATTCAGGATACTTATATTGGATGAGATGGTCTTTCATACTTTACATTCTAATTAAGTAGAACAGTAAATCAAAGCATGCTGGATATTTTGTGAGGAACAGCTGGATTAAAATGTGCTTGAGAATAGGGTTGGTGTCTTGAATGTGTTTTGGCAGCCTGCCTGCATTGGTACAGGGCACTGGAATGCTTAATAATTTCAGGGAAAGTTAGTTTTCCATGGCTTACAACCTGCTTAATGCAGGGGAGAGAGCTTGTAACTGTTTTGCCATCTCATCAGTGTGTGATATGGAATAATCACCGTGGTTACCTAACACTGATGGAAAGCCTGAGCAGCCAGGGAAAAGGGACTGCAAATCTGACTGAACACGGGCATTTCACATTGGGAAATATGTGTGACCCACTAAAATGAGGTATCGACTAATTCAGGAAGAAATGTTATATAGGCTTAATGTTCATCTTCATCCACACCATAATGAGAAGGATTAGACTGCCTTGCATATGTGGAATATTTATTTCAGCAATACAAGAAAATGTATTTCCCTAATATTTTTTTCTGTATGCACAAGGCCCTAAATTTTACACATGTGATTAATGTTTTAATTTGCTGTTCTAGTTGGATACAAGTTTACCATACAGTATAAATTACTTACAAAGAAATTTGCTTATATAGGGCTTAATTCATAAGCTGTTTAACCACCTTGTGTGGTATCACTGCTATTTCTCCATGAGAGTTTGCAGCTGCACAGCTTAGGCTAAAATAAAAGCTATTGCCTCATAGGAAAATACTTATAAATTATTTAAATTGAAAAATTAAAAGTAACATATACTTCAATGGTTATCATGCTCTTGTCTAATCATGTCTATTATCATCTTGAATTTAAGAAAATAAATAAACAGATTTTTTAAACAAAAAAACCACAAAAACTGTGACAATTAACTTATGGCTACTTTTTAAAATTCAAAATAAGCAAGATGGTTTTAATTATCACAAGACTGATATGTTTAGCTTGAACTTTTCAATTTGCTTGTTATTTAGTCATCTAATATTTTCTGGCATACACTCAATATCGTGTAGGTTAATTAAAATATTGGCATATGTGATACAGAATCTAGTTTCAACCTAAGTGATTCTGATACGTTTTCCTCAGAAAATTAGTAAATATTTTAGAAACAGAAAATCATGTCAAATAGCACAATTTAGCTAATGAGTCTGAAAGGAAGTCTCTATCAATTAATGCCTGTGACCTCAGCTTTTGTACTTATAATGGAGTGGTAATACCAATATACACCTTAACTGCATTTATAGTTGTAGTGGAAGGGTAATACCAATATATGCCTTATCTACATTTATTTGAAGAGTCTGTCACAGAGTAAATGTGAAATGCTTCAAAAGCTTTAAAATATCTTAGAAATCTTGTTGTTCGTTATTTCTAAAGGCATAAATAAGCTGTAACCCAAATGTCAAAGAAGACCACAGCAGGGAGGAAAGTCATCAAAAATCCACGTAGCCAGCATGGGAGAAAAGCACAGATCCAGCTTCAGTTAAAGTTTTGATGTGTATGTGACTTCTGGGGGAGTCCCCTTCTAAAAATCAAGACAAAATATT
This sequence comes from Peromyscus attwateri, assembly GCA_902168425.1. Taxonomy (NCBI): domain Eukaryota; kingdom Metazoa; phylum Chordata; class Mammalia; order Rodentia; family Cricetidae; genus Peromyscus; species Peromyscus attwateri. The sequence continues at coordinate 28,140 of CABHPP010136091.1, read as the reverse complement.
GTAATCTCATGAAGTACAACGCATATTCCTTTAAAAATGTTACAATAGACCAGCCAGTCACAAGGAACATTTGGCTACATGCTGGAAAAATTTGTCTCTATGTTGCTAGAAGAGAATCTAACAGTTTCTGCTCATCTGGAACATTTTCTAGTGTCTAGGCATATATCTTTTCAGAGTCATCTGGAAGAGAAGACATTCATTTTAAACTGCAGTGATCTTCTGATAGGAGCTCCTCTTGCTTAGGAAATGGTAATCTTTGCTAATTTCATCGTTTATTTTTCATAATTTCTTTGGTACACCCTAGGTTGTACAATAAGGAAACATTGTTTAGAAAAGAGCACATGCTGGTTCAAAGGAATGGCAAATATGTAAAAATCAAAAAACAGTGGCACATTATCAAGTAATTTGAAGCAAAGCAATCATTTTTCCACAGCAGTGTAAGAGTTAATTAGGCAAGAGGAATTGCAAACACCAAGGAACAGAGATCCCTGCCCACTGGTTCTAGGCTATTACTGTCCAGGTTTTGTGTAAATGACATCACACACATAGGCATGACTTGATCTCATTCACAGTGGGGTAATTTGCATGTTATTTTTACTATATAGTATGGAGAGTAAATTTCTGATGAAAATGAATACCATTAGGCACTGGGATCCATAATATAACACATTCTTTGATTTGCACTGAGAGTCATTTTATTAAATTAATATTATTTTTCTGCCTTTATTTCCTCATGTGCTACTTTGTCTGAATAAAGGTCACTTGGAAAGTACTCTTTATTATATAATAAAATTATTATATAGAAATAATAGTGAGAATTGAGGCACATACACCCCAAACTTGTATGTCATTTAATTAACAATAAGTGTTCAAAGATGCAAGTACCAGACACCACTGGCTAACAAATCACAAACCCATCTTTATACTGAATATTTATGGAAAAAAAATTTCCAAAAGTTGTTGCAATGAAATATAAGAAGCTGGGATTCTTCTATTGTTAATAAATGATATAATATTAGTTAAAATTTAGCTTTTTAGAGTGGTGACTATATTATAAATCTGAGTGAAATTTCATGTGGGGCTAGACTCAGGAAGATCAGTGTTCTCACAGGTATGTGAAGCATCCGTGCAGCTGTTACTTGGGTTGTAACTTTAGAAGGCACAGAAACTCAGTGTTTCTTTGATGAGGAAGGGAACGAGCTGCTGTAGCCTATCGAAGGAAGTCAGATCAGGAACCTGAAGCCATGGATCAGTGCTGATTACCATCTTGCTCCTCCTGGATTACTCAGTTTGTTTTCTTATACACCCCAGGACCACCTACCTAGGGGTGGCACCACTCACAGAGGGCTGGCCCTTCTGCATCAATTTATAAAGAAAATTGCCTGATGGAGGCATTTTCTGAATTGGATTTCCTCTCCCCAGAAACTCTAGCTTGTGTCAAGTTAAAAAAATAACAACACAGCAACAAAAACAAACCACGCATGATAGGAAGGATTTTAGAAAAGAAGACCTAAATAGAGAGGAAATGGATGGGGGGGGATAATGAATACATGTAACATGAAAATAGAATGGATGGGAGTATTGGGGGAAAGGGGGTCTGCAACACAAATAAGGAAACGGGGACATTGGAGCAGAGGTCAATGAAACTCACTGTTTTGTATGTTATCTTAGAAATATTTTAATAAAGGAGAACTGGGAATGATTCTGGAGAGAAAACCTGGAATGTAGAAAGGAGTACATTTGGGATATTTCATTGAGCATTTTTATTTTTCAATCACATAAAAAATGTTGCTGAATCCTTTTGGGTAACACATTGGAGCTTATGGTATAATATAAAATGAATAATTTCATCCCTTCAATGAATACAGTGGTCTTGTTTGCTTTCTTTTAAAAACAAATGACAGGGTTGAGTGGCACCACCGAAATCACCACAGTCAAAGCAGGAGATGACACAGGGTGAAGCCTAGCACAGGGTTCACCTGAACTCTGAACATTACTTAAACATCTGGCCTAGTGATAGGGCACTTTGTTACCAGAAACTTAAATACAAGAGCTTGCTAGAGTCGGAGGACTCTGATCTGACGCTCCAGTGGATCACAGAAGGGTTTAATGG
>CABHPP010136091.1:0-25927 GCA_902168425.1 Peromyscus attwateri | reverse complement strand
AAATAAATCTTTAAAAAAAAAAAAAGAATCATATAAAAAGAGGAGGTGAAAGGATAAATGGAAGAAGGATTATTTGTCTCGTCACAGAAGCTCCTCCTGATTCTGTTTACAGTCACTGTGGGGACTTGAAAGTTTTTGTTTCAAAGTTATGACATTTGAAACCCCTGGTGACATAAGCATTCCATATCATGCACATTTTCAATCCATGACATAGAAAAACAGACATACATACACTTATCTTGGAAGAAATATATGTCTGCAACCAACAGACTGTGCACAGGGAGCCCAGAGTGACAGCGCTGAGGTTCTGATGCCCCACTTCCATGAAAAGACTGCTGTCTTTCTTAAAAAAACAACAAAAACATTTTCCCTTAGAAATCAAGTAAAGAGGAGGTTAAGGTATGGGGCAAGAAGACACTGTTTTCTTTTACAGATGTGTCTAATAATTGTTTACTTATGCATTTATTGAGAAGCTACCAAAACAAAATAAGTACTTCTTTTGCATTTCTAAAATTGTGTACAATGAGACAGAGGGAGAGAGTTCACTTGGAGTTCTTCGTTCAGTCAACCAGATTGCCCAGCATCCTCTCTCTCCATGACAAACCTGTCCTACCAAGGCTGCTTCTCAGCCTGGCAGGATCAGAAGTCATTTTAGCCAGCTCACTAAGAAAACATGGATTCCACACAGACAGACGCCACTTATCAGGTTGAAAGGAGGTTGTTGTCCTTTAATTTAATTGCTGCTGCCTTTTAAGCCACCACTGTCCGAATCAGCAACCGCAACTCTGCCTCTACCAGCAGCTGTTTGGCTGCAAGGGCCCTAGCCAGAGGGAATTCTGTTGCCTTAGGCTCCGACTCTTGCATAGCTATGGAGGAAACTTAACTAAACCTCTGTCCCTCTAAAGAACTTAGGATTCAAGGGTTAAGGTGGAATCCTGCTCTTCGGAGAGGCTGAATAGCAAGTAGCTCACCTCCTCTGCTTGCTCTCCTCCTCCACAAAGCCCTTGTGCTTCTCCTTGCCCCTCCATAAAAAAACCTTCTCCGTCTGGCTCCTCCCTACCGCTTCCTGTCAGCTAATTGCTGGCGCAGCTTCCTGACTACAGGTGAATTTTATTTAATCAAACACATCTTTGCATTATTAAACAAATGTTCCAGAGCATAAAAGAAAGTAACACACCTTGAAATAATATTCTCCTACAGGAGGCAACACAAGATACTAAAAGACAATTTATTAATTTACAAGGAAAAATACAAATGTTCATCAACTCCAAATTCTCAAGTTATTCTTATTTTACCCAAGACTCTACATGGGAGGGTGAATTATTGAAAACTCTATGGGTTTCTCCTGTAAATGACTGGTGACATTTGATGTGACAGATTTAACTATTTAAAAGATATTCTAGGCTACCACTTCTTACATGGCTATTATTATATATTGCCAGAATATATAGAATAGGCTGTACTTTTTGCATTTCCTGGATATCTTCAAATATATTTCTCAAAAATGATTACTATTATGAAATAATCAGATAAGATATAAGGGGGTCCTAGGAATGGAAAGTATCTTCTAATGCAGATTTGTTAATGTGATGTAGAGATTTAAGATAGAATAAGAAAGGTGATCTGATCAGGGAAATAAGAAAAAAGGGAGCTCTAATTAGGGAGGATGGAAGAAGATACATAAGAAAGAGAGAAGAGGGTAACATAACACTAAGGATATCTGAAAAAAGTCATAAGTAATCATACTATTAAGTATCTACTAAAAAAATCAAAATGATAATTGTAAGTCTGTATATAAATATACATGAATAATTTAAATGAAATTTTCTCATTGTGATTAACAATGTTTCCTCCGAGAGTCAACGACCACGTAACAGAAACCTTAACACTGTATACCAGAAGCCTCTTTTTGGTCAGGGTTTTCTAGAGACTCACAAAACTTGCAAACTATTGCTACTGCCTTTAGTTGCCTCTTGAGGTGGAAAGTAAGTCCTATTGTTGAAAACACCATGCACTTCCGACATAGGTCCAAGAGACCCCTCAACTGAAACTAACTTCAATGCCTCCTTCCTGTGGAAACCATGTAAGCTTCTGAAGGAGGGAAGCAACTAGCAGTCCTATCCAGCGATGACATCTATGGCAACCATGACCAGTGTGACATAATAGTTCTAAGTATTGTCACACTTGGCAGGAACAAGCACCTCTCTAAAGATTTTTTTAACAGCAGAGAAATCATGGTACTGGAAACCTAACCAACTACTCAGAGCTAATGAAATCTTGGATCTTTGAGGAGAACTACATCTGCCACTTTACTAAACCAGTATGATCTCTAACAGAATTCTAAATATGTGTCCTTATCCCCACAAGTAAGTTTAGTCCTCACTCTTCATCAGTGAAACTCCTCTGTGCTACAGACAAAGACTGCTACAAAAAATCACAACCAAACAAAGCACAGGGTTGTGGAACCTCGTCCCAATGGATAAAGCAACAACTTCACCTAAGGCTCAGGGCACATTGTGAAAGAGGAGACAGAAAGATTGAAAGAGCTAGAGGATCAGAGAGTCTTTTGTGAGCATGTCTCTTAGTACTGTCAGAAGCTACACCTTTAAAGTCTCACCAACATGAATGTTTAAACATCACCTTATCAGGAACAACAGCAATATCCATGTTAAAGTGGATGGGGAAGGAAGGATCATGAGGCCTTAATCCTACGAAAAGAACGACAGGCAACAAAGGAACACTGAGAGTGGGAGAAGTAGACTTTCTTAGGGAAGAAAACACCAATTGGTTATCCAATACCAAATGGTCAGCCCTGAAAACACACATACAAGTAACAGCTTGTATTTGTGAATTTACAAATACATATGAATGTCCATATGCATATATGCATAAAACGGTAATTTATGGCAAAAGAGGAAATGAATTCAAACTAGAACAAGAAGAGATATATAGGAAAATTTGAAGCAAGGTGAGTGAATGGGAAAAATTACGTAATTATATTACAATGAAAAATTTAAAAATATATTTTCTACATTGAATACAGAACATTTACCTTCATGTTAAAATAGAAATATGGAAACCATAGTTTGAAATTCACTTAGCAATATCTATAAATAAATAATATTTACTATTTCTAAAAATGAGAGATAAATACAATAGGCATTTATATTCACAGCAAACTTATTCACCTTCACTAGGTAATTGCTCTGCCAGGTACCCCTCCAAACCCCCTCCCTGACTCAAGCTGATCCCATCATCTACATTCCTACAGCATCTACAGCTGATTCTAAGGCAAGCACGGACTCAGATCTGCCGAATCATAGTCCATTATCTGTAAAGTTATGAATTATTACTGCTCATTGGGAAAGTCTGATTCAACAAAGAAAGATTCTGCTAGTAATGTACAAAAAATGTAAAAAAAAAATAAAATAAAATGTTTTTCATATTCTGGTTTTCCATTGCCTTTGAAGGTAGTCAAAGCTGAGTTTCTTGTAACAGTTTTGGTTCAATTGTTACTATGAAATTTTTGAGATAAAAAGACCCATCTTTCCTCATCTTTCATTTCCATGTATATATGTTAGTGTGTGTGAATCTAATGAGAGTTCTATGAACTAGAACCAAATACTTCTTAAACAAAAGAAAATTATTTTGAACTTCTCATATTTATTTTCAGCCATATAAAATTCAAAGAGACTTAGGTGCTAAAAATGAACATTTGTACTAGAAAAATGAATTATGAAGTCATGCTATAATAACTTCACCAAAAGTAGTTAAAAATTAGTGAAAACATTGCTGGATTCCATGTAAAAACTTATGATTAATGCCCGTTTTCCTCTAAATAGACACATAAGTACTTTTGCAGGTAGAAAATTTGCATTCAGTAGCATATTGTTATTTCATCTCATGTAAGTGGAAGTGTTGCATTAGTAGGATAATTTATAATTACTAATGAAATTCTGAAGGATCTATTATTGATAATATTTTCTTAACTGGCATCAATATTTTTTTTTACTCCTGAAGCGTATACTGTTTCCAAAGCAGTTTTCTAGATATTGGGGGTGAGGTACAAATGAAATACTCTAAATAATTTGCAGGATATTGATGTCTTGGTCTATTTGTGCTGTTTTAACAAACTTCTGTACAGCGGATAGTTTATAAGAGACAAGGATTTATGGCTCACCATTCTGGAAGCTGAGATATTCATAGTCAAGCAATGTGTCTCAGCCCTCCTATGTGTATGCTTTCTAACAGCTCCATCTCTTGATACCCACATCCTAGAAGTGCAGATTTCAACATACGAATTTGGCAGCCATATACATCCAAACTCTTTAAATTTCATGTGTGTCACTAGTGTGAAAATAGTTCAGTTATACAAACAAATCATTCCTTGTTAACACCTCCAGATTATCTGAATCCTCAGTAAAACTACAATAAGGATGGGATGTTACAACTGTGAGTATTCTGTAGTAAGTTTAGTATCCTTTTGAATAAAGAAAATAATATCAAACTGTGATTTACTGTGAATTTATTTAATGTTTGTTTACATTTAGCTACTGTTTGAGATTGCTGTATTAACTTACACCATATAATTGTGTTGCCTTTCTTCAACTCAAAAACAAATGAACAGGTTTCATCTTTTGTGTATATCATTCTTCACCCTAATCTGCCCCATCCTTAACTTGGAAACTAATTCCTGTTTATTCTTGCTATCCTGACTCTTCTCCCTAAAGCCTGCCATTAATTTTATAAAACTGAGCAATATGTCTGCCTAAGAATGGCCTCCTCACATTCCATGCTGCTCTTCCTGGACTATGAGTCCCTGTTTATTGATCATACCCCTCTTAAAATAGTAAGAAATCCCACTGCCGGGCAGTGGTGGCGCACGGCTTTAATCCCAGCACTCGGGAGGCAGAGGCAGGCGGATCTCTGTGAGTTCGAGGCCAGCCTGTTTTCCAAAGCGAGTTCCAAGAAAGGCGCAAAGCTACACAGAGAAACCCTGTCTCAAAAACCAAAAAAAAAAAAAAAAAGAAATCCCACTGAGTAGAGATTGTTTTCACTTAAATCATAACATCATCAGAGATTAGCACATCAAACAGAATATAATTATCAGTGGTATAAATCAACAATCAAACCGAATGCATTTAGGGATTTTAATTTATAATTAGCAAGTAGATGGAACATATTAAAAAAGAAAAAATAATGAAAGGCTTATAGATTACAAATTGGTTCTAAAATTTGAACTAAGGCTTACCTATATAGAATTCTAGGATAAATCTAAAAGATGACTGGAAGTGATTTTGTATTATTTAAAGAACAACAAATAATAGTCAATAGTAAGATATTGTAAACTTTAAATAGCACCAAGTAATACAGAATGATAAGAAAATCATGACTAGAAACAAGCAGGAACTTTCACACTAACCATCAGCTACACACATGGTGTTCTTCCTTCAACAAGTGCCCATACTGCAGCTAACTATGTACTTGCCCTCTATCAGTGAGAAAACAGCATTTTACAGTAAATATTCAATTATGCTTTAATGAAAACCTAACATGCACTCACATCTTAGTATGGTTTCTTTCTTTAGAATAAATCCTTTAAATCAGAGGTAACTACTGAAGAAAGATAATTATTTTGCCCTGATTATCTGCTCTTTAAATAGCAGACAATACTTCCAATCAGAAAGTAGGACATGATTTTATGACTTATAGTCTGTGATGAGTATACGCCATTGAATTGTCACTGTACAAAGGATGGAGCAAACTCTACTAACATCCTTTTTGTGTTTCCTCCTGAACACATGATAATAATGCACCACTGTGTTTATTTGGCTGATTCTATCTAACAATGATTATCTTAAAATCAGGTGAAAAAAGATACTTGGCCTCAAGTGATAGGAAAATATTGTTTAAGTTATTTTATTCTTTTAGTTCACTAATTTTTATACTGTGTAAAATTTATTATAAATGTATTATACTAGAATGTATATTAATTCCATCTACTGATGTATATTTATAATATGTGGCTATACTAATACACATATAAACAGAAAATGTTGAAGTATTTAAATTGCAATAATACATCAGACATTAGAAAATATATAATAAAGGGGCATTTTATACTACTTAGCTCAGAAATAAAACTTCAAAATTACCCGAAACTCTAGTATTTGGGATCTTCAAGAATTTGATTCTATCATGAATTTGCTTCTCTTTCTCTGTTTATCTCATATATATCTTATATGTAAACATCATATAACTTGGGCCATATATTTTTAATCAATATGAATAACACTAAAATATTTGTGCATGCCATTTGAACTACACAAACACACACACACACACACACACACACACACACACACACACACACACACAGAGTATTGTTTTGTTGAGTCAAGGTCTCACCACGTAACTCTGGCTGGACTGTAACTCGATATATAGAATGGGCTGCCTCAAAGTCACAGGGATCCACCTGCTTCTTTCACCCAAGTGCTGAGACTAAAGAAAAGCTATACCATGTCTATTGTGGACTAATTATGTTTTGGATGTTCTGAAGCTTGAAGCTTATTTTCTTTTTAATTGGTTGGTTATTCTTTACTACTTACTTGCATCCATTAAGTGCTAAACTTTACTTAGAATCTATTTTACAACACTTGGTCTAGCTCCACTTGAAAAATGTTGCAAATTCAACTGATAAGGAACTCAACTAATATATAAAACTTTGTATTTTATTCCTATTTGATTCAAGGAAACTGCAAGACTAGATTTCCCTGTAGGAACAAGTTACCTACCTGCCTTGGGTACCTAATAGCACTGATACATTGCCACTTAATACATTTTGTTTTTCAAAAATGTCTTTGAAGCGTATACTGTCTTCCTATCTACTTCATAAATTTAGGAATCAAAATAAGATTTAATAATTTTCTGAAACTAGTGTAAGTATACAAAGTATCTTTAAATAGAGATTTTATGTTACTGAGGATCAAAAACAGGGCCTTGTACAGGCTGGGCAAGTGCTCTACCATTGATCAACATTAATTTGTCCATAAAATAATATTACTTTTCATAAATTCACATTACATTGTAACTTCAATGCTTCGGTATTATGTTTCTATTTTGTGTATATTTACAGTCTTTTAAAGAGAATTTTTTTTTTATTTCAATAGTGTTTCATGTATCCCAGGCTGGCCTTCCACTAGCAATGTATTGAAAATGACCTTGAACTTCTGATCCTCTGACCTCTATCTTTTATACGTAAAAATTTTAGGCATACGCCACTATTAAGATCAATCCATGTGAGTCTTTTTAATGGATAATGGAGATTTATTAAGATATAAATTGAGGAAATACACTCATGAATACAGAACAGAGTAGACAGCTCAAGCCGTCCTCTGTTCTGACCGGGAGCCAATCCACTTGGAAGTTCCATCAGACCAGGAGGCAGGCAGCAGGGAAAAGGGGCTTGTGACCCTCCTCCCTTACCTTTTAAGAGGTCATGTACAACAGCAAGAAGCATGCCTCCTTTGGACCCTATAGCCCAAGGTCATGGGCAGAGCAAATACCATTACATACCACCATACCTGATTTTATTGGGAATTTTTAACCTCTGAAAACATTTTACTCATTTATTGAGAATTTCATATAGGTGTACTTTATTTAGATCATTTTTCCCTCCCTCCAACTCCTCCCATGTTACCACAACACCTCAAATTCATGGACTCTTAGTCTTTGTTATTGCTACATATATGTATATAAATTTATAAAAACAACCTGCTGAGCTCAATAAGTTCTGTCTGAAGGTGTATGTATATAGGGCTGACCACTTGGAATGGCATAGCCTGTCTGGGGGTTCATCCCTGGACACAAATTATTATCTTTTACACAGCAACCATTAATTATCTGTAAGTCTTCAGAGGCACTTAAATGCTGGGAATAACCAACAATCATCTAGTCAGGCTTAATGCCCACTCAGTAGAGGGTCAAGCCAATCACATGTGGTTGTTGAGGCCATGGACCCTAGAAAAGAAGATACAGTTGGTACTTCTAAACAAGAGTAATTTCTAAGTGTATTCACAATACTTAACCTTACAGGTGGATGTGGCTCTGACCTCTCATCAAAGACCATTTTGTATGCATCATACAAAGATCTTTACTATAAACCACAACTGATCAAACAGCAGATAACAACTGAATGTGGATACCCAGCCACAATTGACATATCTACAACACAACCCCTATACCTAAGGCTCAGAGAACACCATGGAGTAAATGGCAGAAAGATTGTGAGAGCCAGAGGACTAGAAGCCTGCTTTGAGATAGTGTCTATTATATGTGACTAGGAAGCTGCACCCATGAAAAATGACACCAATTGACATGCTAGCATAGTGAGATATTTTGCAACAGCCTATCTAAAATATTTCTTTAAAAAAATACATGTCTTCCAATCCATATTTTTGTCTTCCTTTAGATTAAAATCTTATTAAATGTAAAAATACAAATCAACTCTCTAAGATGTTCTCTTCTTTTATCTTAAGGTGACTTTTTAGGGGAAAAATAGAAATCGAGTCAATAGCACCCTTCCCAAACACTACCAAATCTCTACTCTACCTTCAGACAGCATTCTCTTTTTAACTTTTGCAATTTGGAGAAAATATGTGTTGATTGTCTTTCTCTGTCTAGCTAGTTCGTGCAACTTAGTGGCCTCTAATTATCTAATTATATTATTTTGCTGCAAATAAGTTTTTTCTTTATGGATGAAAGATGTTCCATTGTGGACATATACCATATTTTTTAACCATTGCTAAGAGTTTAAAATGAGTCCATACCTTAGTTATTGTGAACAGTGCTGTGGTGAACATGGGAGTTCAAATTCTTTAGTATCCTGATTTCACATACTGTGGTTATATGCTAAACACAAGGAATCCAGCTTGTATAATATATTTACTTTTAGATTTTTTTTGAAGAACCACCTCTGTTGAGCTATCCTAGGTAGTATTAATTCAGCACAATTGGAATTTATTTTGGTATCTACATGTTATAAATATAAATTTAGTTAAAGAACACTACATGAAATCCTCCCCCCATTGTATAATTGTGACTCCCCTACTTTAAGATATGATAAATGTTAGTAAGGATTTACTTTTAGCTCTTTACCTTTTAAAAGCTTCTATGAAAATGTACAAGTGAAAACAGCCAATGTCAAACAGTACTTATGTTCTACTGAACATAACTTTTGGAAAATACCTGATTTAAAGACCTTGTTTTAAAGCCAATTTGCTCCTTCATATTAGTGGCTCTTCATCTTTCAACCTGGTTCTAAACTTTTTAATGCAATGTTCATCTTAAAGTACGAATGGCAGGGGTGGAAATAGAACATTTCATAGGAAGGTTTGAGAGAGAGAGAGAGAGAGAGAGAGAGAGAGAGAGAGAGAGAGAGAGAGAGGCTATGTGTATGTGAGAGAGAGTTAAAGCAAAAATAGAAAAATGTTTCAGAATGCAATGATTTTAATGAAACTGCTCTGTGTGCACAACAGTATCATGTATTTTACTTCTATGAAGTTGTTAAACAAGATCTCTGTTTCCATGCACTTTTATGCAGTTATCAACCCAATCAAAAAACCCACTCATTGTCTTTTTAATTCGGAAGTGATTAGCAAATCCTGAGAAGTCACCTTATCTCACTAAAACATGAGTACCAACTCAGAGTAAATATTTTGGTAAACAATTATTCTGTCCTTGCATATTCAGCAGTGTGCTAAATTATGCATAATCTTGCATAAGTAATAAGTGAAGGTAGCTTAAATTCAGGATTTTTTTAAACCTGACCTATTTCTTTCAATGATGTTAGCTGCTTAAATCATGTATGAGCTTTCTGTAAGGCTTCAATGAGTAGCTCGGGCTGAGAAACTTCAGTAATAAATTTCGGGAGAAGACACGTTTTTTGACAGGCTTAATGCAACACATACAGAGTCTGGAACTCACACTCTGGGAATTTAGAGCAATCCTTGCAAAGCAGCTTTTCCCTGTTACATTAATAGAGAAAATGAAGTATGAAAGTCCTCAGGAATTACTGCTAGGTGTAATTTAAATAATTTACCAGAAGACAGTTCAGCACATGCATAGAACAGGGGCATACAGAGTTTGCCATAAGCAGTTTATAAATAAACTATATTCTGCTGAAGTAAGTCAGGCATAAATTATAACCATTCCTTTTGTGGCTGTAACCCGTTCTTCATTGTAATAGTTATTCTGAAAAAAGTCCTGGGTGATGACCTTAGCCTGGAAATCACAGTCGCTGCTGCCTTGCACCTTGCTTATGAGCTGCCGTGTGGTTAATGGTTCGGTGGCTGTGAGATCAAAGTAAAATTACTGCTGCTGGAAATAAAGAAGAATGTATTACATCTCTAAACATGATTCTAGAAGAATCCTTTAGCCTGGTTGGGGGCAGGGAGAGATTTGTGTCTGAAGACCATCGAGGAGATTCAGGTTGTTTTATGAAAGCTTTCCACCTCAGAGAAAAGGAGAAAGAAAAGATAGGTTTTATATTTCTTCCCTTGAGTATTATGCATTAAATTATCAAGCCAAAATAAAATACTCAAGGCAAATATATAACAAAGACTCCAACTTACGCCGAAGTTCTTTGTAAAACATAAATTTCAGATTAAAAAGCTGCCACTCCACAGAGCTCAGTGCTATCAAAGACCAGCAGTGTGGTGGAAGTAAAGGGTTTCCTAGCATGCTGGGTACTTTGGAGAGATTTTGTTAAGGGCAGGTGATCCAGAATGTTCTGTAGCTTTTAGTTCCACTTATCTGTCCACTGTCAGAGACAAACTCCTTAAAAAATAGTGTAGGATAGGGTGTGATTCATTATAATCTTGATGCTAAATAAGAACGACTGAAAGGAATGTTAATCTTCATATGTTCATTCTTAAATATAATAAACACATAGTCTTTATGACTTAGATTACATTGAGCTGTGTTCCTTCAGATCTCCAAGTGTGTATGTATGTGTATATTCATTTTATAGATATGATTAGATAGATGATAGATAGATAGATAGATAGATAGATAGATAGATAGATAGACAGACAGACAGACAGACAAATGATAGATAATGAGAACTGAGGTTTTTATCTGAGATTGCACAGTCTGCATCCAGTGGCAGAAGAGTGGACAGCATAGAGGAAAAAGGTTATGCTTATAAATTTTGTTTTGAATCTCAATATGAAAATGGCTTTTAGTAGAAGAAGGGTTTTCTGAGTCTTCACCTATGCTGTGAAATTAAGAGAGAGAGAGAGAGAGAGAGAGAGAGAGAGAGAGAGAGAGAGAGAGAGAGAGAGAGAGAGAGAGAGAGAAAGAGAGAAAGAGGAAGAAGAAGAAGAAAACATTTCATGTCATCAATGGGGAATAAAGTTGTCCCTTGGGACTCCTATTTGAGTGATGTGGTATGTTTTCATGACACTCGTATGGTCTTATGAGATTTACTGGTTTATGTTACTTGCAGTAGATCTGTGTTGAAAAGCTTAGAACGGAATCCTAAAATCCATAACTTGGTGTTTATTGATTAGAATAGTAAATTTCAAACTACTTCTATAAGTTAAATCACCACAGTGTACATGTAACCTACAAAAATCTCATAATGCTGTACAAAACTCCCCAGCATGTATTTGGGTTTATAATTACCTGACTACAGGCAAGAAATGTAGAAATTCTAACATAGTCATGCTTCTGATAAGCAAAGAAAATAAACAAGTACAAAATTGCAGCTGAAGACTATTGCCAAAATGATTTACATTTTATATATGGAGAGATGGTTCAGTGCTAAAGAGTGTACTGTACTTCCAGAGCACTCAAGTTCAGTTGCTAGCATTAACATCAAGCAAGTAGCAACTGCTTGTAATCCAGCTATAGAGGGAGCCAGTTAGTTTGGCCTCTACTGGCAACTGTAATCACAGAACACACACACACACACACACACACACACACACACACACACACACACACACATAATTAAAAATAAAATAGAACATTTTAGCAATAATAATTTTAATTTGATAGGTAACATTATTCATACAAGATGAATATATTCCTATATAATTATAGTTGTGAATGTTTAAAGAATGTTGAGAGTCTTTTCTGAATTTTGGTGAGGACACTTAAGAAATCTGTGAAATCATTGCTTTAATGTTCAGATAGAGTTACAAGGGAAATGTAAAATGTACATGCTGTATCACTAATATTCCTGTAAGCAAAACTATTCTTTGAGTGTGGTAAATGCATGCAGTGTTTGTAGACAGGCTGTTTAATATCAAAGCTGAGCAGGAAGGGAGAAGTGTCTACTTTCTTGTGCTGCGGGTGAAGAGAGCCAACTGTGGGCCACCAGACAAACCACAAGAGTCAGAAGATAAAAGGTAGTTATGAAACTACCCAGAGAATATGAGATATGTAAGAAAAAATAGTGACAAGAAAACAAATTCACAGCTTTACTGTTTCAGCTTTGGCCAGTCTAGGTTGCCACACACTAACTCAGCTTTATGGCACTTGTTTACTCATTGTAAATCCACAGCCAGAATCCATATTGATAGTAGTATTCATCTTTATGTGTTGATAGATTTGACACTTCTATAAAAGCCTAAGATAATTGTTCCTCATATAGAGTTTATCCCTTCAAAATAGCTTCTTTATCATTGGTTGTTTTCATGTTGACACATTGAACTTGTTACTCAGATTCCAAGTCTTGCACTGTCTCTCATATTCCTGTATAAATACTGTTCAGTTAAAGAAAGACAGCTGATTAAAGCATCAGCAAAAGTTTATAGCAACTGACCATGTGTGTGGCCAAATACAAATAGACTACATATTATAACTGTAATTCTTGCTTGATAACTGTTCTATTACACGTAATTTTACTATGTTAAAGTTAAAACCTTCCTTTTTGATTAGACAGAAAAGAGGAAGTGCTGTGGGATGCCTTTCTGTATGCTGTGAATATGTTTTGCTCTGATTGATTGATAAATAAAGCTGCACTGGCCAATGGTGAGGCAGCTTAGAGGCAGGCAGAAATCCAAGCAGACAGAGAGAAGGAGAAAGGAGAGGCACAGGCAGAGAAGAGATGCCAGCTGCCACTAGGAAAAGCAAGATGTGAAAGTACTGGTAAGCCACGGCCATGTGGCAACCTTTGGATTAATAGAAATGGGTTAAGTTATAGGAGCTAGCTAGCGAGAAGCCTGAGTCATTAGGCCATAAAGTTTGTAAGTAATATAAGCCTCTGTGTGTTTACTTGTCTGAGTGGCTGCAGGATGGGCAGGACACAGGAAAACTTCTGACTACATGTGTGTGTTTGTGTGTGTGTGTGTGTGTGTGTGTGTGTGTGTGTGTGTGTAGTTAGCATGTGTGTGGATAGTGTATGGAAATTTTAATGGTTGTTTGTTTAGTCTGCTATAATGAATTTATTCATCTGATGGAGGATTTTTGCATATATGGTGCCAGGTTTTTGTAGTTTATCTAATATCACATCCTGCCTTGGCACTAACTACAATGAAATGATAGAAATTCACAATTAAGCAGACGGTTGTATGAAACAATCTAAAATTAGACCCTACATCTCAAAGTCTGTAACATCTAAACTAAAATAAATTGTACAGCCTTCATTTTTATATTGGACTACCCAATGATTTTTCCATGAAAACTATCAATTTCACAGAAGGAAAAGATTAATAAATACTTTAAATGTAATATAATTGTAATACTTATTTTATTTTATTTATTCTATGTGTATGGGTGTTTTACTTACATGTACATCTATGCATTATGTGTATTCAGTGCCTGTGGATGCTGGCAGAGAGTATCAGATTCCCTCAGACTGAACTTAGAGATGGTTTTGTAGCCATGTAGGCACTGGGAATTGAACACCAGTCCTCTTAACCACTTAGCCCTCTCTCCTGCCCTGAATTAAATTATTTAGTGTCAAGAAATACGGTTTTATTTTCATTTCTGCCCTACTTTAGACTCCAAGAAGTTTTCTTTTTTATTATTATTTTATTTTATAATTAATTTAATTTTACATATCAGCCTCAGATTCCCCTGCCCTCCCTCCTCACACCCCCCAGCCTTACCCCCCAATCCACCCCCCATTCTAAGGCAAGGTCTCCCCTGGGGATTCATCTCAGCCTTGTAGATTCAGTTGAGACAGGTCCAGTCCCCTCTTCCCTACACTAAGGCTGAGAAAAATGTCTCAGCATAGGCTCTAGGTTCCAAGAAGCCAGCTCATGCACTAAGGACAGGTCCCGGTTCCACTGTCTGGGGGCCTCCTAGATAGTTCAAGATAATCAACTGTCTCACTTACCCAGAGGGCCTGATCCAGTTCCATGGGGACTTCTCAGCTATTGGTTCATAGTTCATGTGTTTCCACTAGTTTGGCTATTTGTCCCTGTGCTTTTTCCAATCATGTTCTCAATATTTCTTGCTCATATAATCCCTCCTCTCTCTCGCCGACTGGACTCATGGAGCTCCACCTGGGGCTTGGCCGTGGATCTCTGCATCTGCTTCCATCAGTCACTGGATGAGAGTTCTGTCATGACAGTTAGGGTGTTTGGCCATCTGATCACCAGAGTAGGTCAGCTCGGGGGTTTCTCTCGACCATTGTCAGTAGTTTATTGTGGAGTTATCTTGGTGGATTTCTGGGGACCTCTCTAGCACTCTGCTTCTTCCTATTCCCATGGGGTCTTCATTTATCATGGTATCACTTTCCTTGTTCTCCCACCCTATTCCTGATCCAGCTGGCACCCCCTGCTCCCCTAAGCTCTCTTTTCCCCAACCCTTGCCCTTCATTACTGCCCCCTCATGTCCAGTTTGCTCATGTAGATCTCATTCGTTTCTCTGTAACTTGGCATAATGGTTATATGACTCTCATACCAGCATTCAAGAGGTGGAGTTGTAATGATCAGTATGAACTAAAAGCCAGCCTTGGCTACACAGCAAGTAACAGGCCACTCTGGCTTCATAGTAGGGCCTTGTTAAGGAAACAAACACTTAAATGCACAACTGCTTAATGTTAACTTTTTTGTAACATAATCATTGTATCTTAAAAAGAAAGGAAATCAAAATCATAATCAAGAAAAATATAAGTGAATACTATGTAAATGAATCTCCCATAGTACTTTTTCTTCTAGAATGGTACATTGTAGAGATTTAACAATAGACAAAGCTTTACTCCCAAGGTGGTTGTAGCCCACTCATGCAAAATGAGATATAGAACCACTCAGGCCACCTTTCTTCAATCAAATTTCACTATAGTTTAATTATAGAAATGTCATTATAGAAAACAATGCCTTATTTATTTTTTATCTATTAATATCTCCTTTTTTTCAAGACAGGGTTTCTTTGTGTAGTTTTGGCTGTCTTAGAACTAGCTCTGTAGACCAGGCTGGGTTCGAACTCATAGAGATCCACCTGCCTCTGTCTCCTGAGTGCTGGGATTAAAGGTATGTGCCACCACCACCTGGCACTTACTAATTTCTTATTTGAAGACTTTTTACACAGTTAACTATGCAGAAAGTGTCCCTTTCTGAGAGCTTGCTGTGTGCCCAGAGAGACTATGCTACTTGTTAGACCTAGAGAGAAACATAAATAGACATAATAAGGTATAATTTAAATTCACATGAACACTAACCCTGGACAGGCTTTGAAAAAAATTCTTGTTAAGTTCTTCATATGCAGGCTTTAAATGTAGGTGGTATATCTCCAATCACTTCCACAGCCAAATGCAACTTTTGGTTATTACTTAATATTACTAAGGGAGCTATTTTTCTATCTGTACTGAGAGCTCAAAGACATTACTATGTTTTTCTTTGTTTAAAATTCTGCTTAGAATAGTTATACAATAGAATATAGTAAATAAAATATTGTGCCATTTGAACTCTCTTCATTAATGATGTTCTTCACAAAAGCATATTTTATTATTGAATTGAACCTCTGGTAGATTAAATAATGCTGACATGAGATTACTTCTTAATATGCAATTAATAGATTGTAGACCTGATTAAACAGTTTAGTTAAAAAGAATTCCATTAACATCATCACAAGAATATAGATAATAATGTTCAAAATAGAGTCACAGACATGATCCTACTCTAGGACTCAAATTAAAATAAAAAAGTGTCATATTTCTCCATGGTTCACATTGGCATCACCTAATAGAACTATGACAAAAGCAAATGTTTTGTCACTTACTCCATTGCCAAGAACGTCTTAGAATATAATTAATGCAATCCACTTCTTAATGTGTATATATGAATGGGTGCAAGGTGTTTCTTGTGCTGAAAAACAGTTATCACTTCCAGTGTGAAGGTAGCAATACTTCCTACTAAGACAATCAGCTTAAGAAAGAAAGTGGAAAATGTCAGAGCATGGTGAACATAATCTGAGTGGCTGAGCAAAAAGAGTAGTATCTAACACCATCACAGTTTTAGTCGTGAAGAAGAAATCTTAGTCCCTGAAGAATTTTCATGACTCCTTTCTGCCAAGGCGTTTGTCAGTCATGTGAGATGTAGTCCGTAGCTTAGCTTGTATCTCTGTCTTGTATGCCAACCTTTTCTCTGCAATTTGGTGTTCTCTATGGCCTCACTTACTAGTCACTGTATACATAAATCATGTGGAGAATGTGAACATGCAGGTTCTCACTCAACAGATGAGTGTTGTGCTTCATATAATTATGTTTTCCCATCATGTGTGAAAGTTTGGTTGTCACAGAAAGAGGAGGAGAAAGGATGGAGGGATGGGGCAAGAAGTCTTAAAAAAAATACAAACATCCATTTTGCAAACATAGTGGGTGAAAATTATACACCAGAATTTTTTATTTCCATAATTAACTTTGTGATCTTTGGGAAGTATTTTAGGTGTCTTTTTTTTTTCTTTTTTCTCTATTCTAATCAGTTGATCGTTTTTATTTTGATATATTATTCATGTTCTTAAAGATTTTCAGAAGTTTGTCATATACTTAAGATAGTAATCCATTTTGTTTCATGTGGTAGTGATCATTTTATTTGCAAGTTTACTTAAATATTTTACATAATATGTAAATGCCCAAGTTACTGCCCAGGCCAAGGTCCTCTGATATGGCCACAAGGAATTAAATCAGGCCGGTTGAAGAGCCAAAGTAAAACTGAGGCTGTGTTAACTTTATTGAGAGTAATGAGACTTTTTATACCTTTATTATTAGTATAATGACGATTGCCTGGGTCAATACAGTTGTAGTTGCTAGAACACAATGAAGTTTGCAAGCCTTACAGGGTACACAAGATTAACGTCTAAGAATGGTTGTTCTGTCAAGCTTCCATGCTTCCTTGACTACTAAGGGAGCATACAGAGAAACACAACATTGTTCTCTCAGGAACTGGAAGTCACATTGTGGCCCAGGAACCACAGACTCTAACCTCAAAACCTATGACAAATGCCTCTCAAAGCAGCTAGGCCAGGCCAACGCCATGGTTCCCTGCAATAATATATCTTTTTTTTGCATGTATGTATTTTCTGTTTTCTACTTCCTAATAGTTATGTTTTAGTGTTGTTAATAATTTATGTCTACTTCCTTTATTTTCTCTTGTTCCTGGCTGTTTGTCATGCTTATTGTATTACTTCACATACAGAAATATTCGCCATTTTTAAGTATACACATACATGAACCTGGTTAAGCCTTACCAGAATAAAGATAAAGATGATTTTTGCCACTGCAAAAGAGACCAGTTTTGTTTTCCACTGATGATTGCTAACTCCCTGAGTGACTACCACCATTCTGACTTTTCAGCTTCTCCATTTCCTGTTTCTTACTATGCCATGAAGGAGATCACTCAATACAGAAGCTGTGGTGTCAGGATGTTTTCTTTAGCATCTTTCAACGATTTATCCCTGTTTATTGTTAAGTAGCATTTAGTTATAAAAGTGAATCATATTTTTAAGAATATATTTGGCAGTTGATAGGCATTTGAGATGTTCTTAGGTTTTTGAAATCATAGATGTTATTATATAACATTGTCTGTTGGTCTTTGTGGAAGCCCACATTATCTGTTTATTGGTTAAATAACGAGGATTGTCATTCCTAGATTCTGTCATTAGCTGTCTAAGATGGCTAACCATTTTCATTCTTACCAGCAGTATGTGACAGCTACAGTTGCTCATGTGTTTGTTTATTTTATTTGTTTTGTTTTTATTTGTTTGTTTTGCTTTCTGCCATCACTTGGTATTGGTGACTTCTTCATTTTGCCATTGTATGTGTGTGAAAATAACCATTCTGGTTTTAAAATTTATTTCTATAATATCTAATGATGCACTTACTTCTTATCTATCTTACTTCTTATCTGTTCAAAAATTTTATCATTTTAAAATTTTAGGTTGTTATTTTCCATACTATTTCATTGAAATATATAATACTTGGTGACCAAACCTACATTACTTATGTGCTTTGCTGATGATCTTTGCCATTTAGTGTGTTGCGTCTTATTATTCACAGTGTATTTCAATAATACATTTTCGAGTTTAATGAAGTCCAATTTATCCAGTTTTCCTTTTATGTTTGCCTTTTGCATTCCATTTAGGAAAACACTGTGTAGCCCAAAGTCAAAATGATGAAGAGAATTGTGTAACTTATTTTAGTTCAGATGTTATAGATGGTTATAGAATGAATGGTTCTAATTCCAGGACTCAGGGAGCCAAGGTAGAGTGTCTATCAATCATGAGTTCAATGCAGTGAGTTTTCTATAGTCAGTTTCAAGCTCTTCATGTAGTCTGAGCTAAGCAGTGAGAATCTAGTTCAGTAAGCCAACCAACCAACCAAAAAATAGTTATTGTGTCTATGTAATCAAGAGATAATAATACTATTGATTGATTTGGATATTTGGTGGTATAGAATAGTTCCAGGGACAAGAATGCTAAGGGAATGGGCAGGATTAGGAAACAAAAGTATTGTCAAAAAGAACAGAAAGCCAATCTAAGTGCTGAGAAATGTGTAGGGCTTCAGGGAATTGCAAGCACAAGCGATTTATGATGGTTTCCATGTGTTGGAAATATTTAATTGATTGACCAGACTGTGGTCAGGAATGGGAAGACAATCTCATGTAAAAGTGTCATTTTGGCACCAGGTAAAGAGAATGTCAAACTTATCCACGAAAGGATATGGATACATACATACATACATACATACATACATATATGTAATAGTACCTTTAATGTGCATATTTAAAGGTAATTAGAGTAATACTGGAAGCAAGTTTGCTGACCATTTTTTTTTACTTTAGTAACAGTGTTAAAAGAGAAAATACAGTAAGAATATTTATATATAATGTATACTATGGTATATGTTAATAACAATAATGATTTATAAAAGGACTTGAAAGAAAGTGCATGTAATGGGTTGGTAAGAGGGTGCTTAGGAGGGGCTGAAGGGGGAAAGTGATTTAATATATTTCAATTAAAATATTTAAAATAAATAGATAATAGACATATCACCACCACCCTCAAAAGAAAGAAAACTATAAAGGGATAAGACATCAGGATGTGACTCATGAAGCTGATACAGCATAGAAAATTTCAGGGTTTTCTGATAATTTTATTTGAAGTGTAAACCAAAGGAGGTAGTTAAGAATTCCAATATTTTGCATGCACAATAAGGACCAGAGTGTTATAAACAAATGGAAAGGAGAGATGTTAGGAGGCAGTTAAAGACATCTTAAATCTATGAGGTCTAAGAGATACTACAGAAGCAGTTCAGTATTATGGGATGGTCATCTGCATTTGATAGCAGTTAGCACCTGGGTAGATGAAAACTTGAAAGAGAATAAAATCTCCATGGAAAGGATTATGAGTTGAATCAAGAAAAAAGGACCATGACCTTGGATGCTCTAGTCTCAAGATGTAGTGAGGCTAGAGGGATCAGTGAACAGACTGGTACAATAAATACAAGTGAAATAATACATTAGGTTTCAGAGACATATTCCCTACAATAAATGTCATGGGAAAGTGAAGTGATTGAGAACCAACTACCAAATTTTGCACTGTGGACATTATCCTATGAATTTCAAGATCCAGTTCCATATAATGAGAAAGAGATAATTTGATAATTTATATAGTCAAGTAGACAATAATTTATAGAAACTAGTGCTAGAGTAAAAGTAATAATATTAGAAATCCAAGCAACTCATCTGCTATAATAGGAAATAAGGAAGTGACCTGGTAAAATTATGACAGGTAGATACAGCAGTTAGAGTTGGAACAATTTTGTTTCTGTCTGTATATACATATTTAGTGAAATACAAGCATGGTCATTAGCTAAGAGCAAAGTGAAAGAGGGGTGATGAGAGTTTTAAGAAGATTCGAGTTCTCAAATAATCTCCTGGGAAAATGTGATGGTTACTCTTAATAGTCAACTTGATGGGATTTAGAGTTGCCATGGAAACAAACCTCTGAACATGTCTGTGAGGGACTTTCTAAATGAGGATAATTAAGGTTGGAGACCCATCATAATTGTGGATGGTACCATTTCATGAGAAAGGGTGGTATGAGGTCTTAGAATGAATAAAGCAGGGAAAGCTGGCTGAGAATCTATTCATTTCTTCCACTTCCTGTCTGTGGGTTGCTGTGACCAGCTGCCTCCTCTTCCTGGAGCATACTTTGCCGAGTTGGATGGATTATAACTTTAAACTTAAGTAAACCCTTCTTCCTTTGCCTTAACAATGAGAAATGTAGCTGAGGAGCCCCCAACTGGATCAGGCCCTCTGGATAAGTGAGACAGTTGATTAGCTTGAACTGTTTTGGAGGCATGCAGGCAGTGGTACCGGGACCTGTCCTTAGTGCATGAGCTGGCTGTTTGGAACGTGGGGCCTATGCAGTGACACTTTGCTCAGCTTGGGAGGAGGGGACTGGACCTGCCTGGACTGAATCTACCAGGCTGAGCTGAATCCCCAGGGGAGTCCTTGCCCTGGAGGAGATGGGAATAGGGGGTGGGCTGGGGGGAGGGGGGGCTGGGAGGAGGGGGGGCTGGGAGGAGGGAGGACAGGGGAATCTGTGGCTGATATGTGAAATTAAATCAAATTATAAAATAAAAAAAACAAAAAAAAGAGAAATGTAATGAATGAAGAAAGTGAATGAAGGGACAGACAAGCATGAATTCTTCAAGTGTGCAGTATAAGCTCTTAGAGTTCATACTCATGAATTTAAAGTGGATTCAACAGTGTACTCAGTACACTGCTTCCCTTCAGATACATTCTGCAACATTGCAAGTATAGAACAGGTGGGGAAACACATTTAACTACTTTATTTTTTACCAGAGGGAAAAAAATGAAAGAAGGAGAGAGTCATTGGAGTCTAGAAGATTGAAAAAAAGGAGAGATTTGGACCAATGATTTCATTTATAAAAGAATCCAAAGGGAATGGCTCTATATTTTTTGCAAATCCATGTTTACTTTCAGTATAGAATACTTTCACTAAGAAAAGCAGGGAATAACAGAAAGGCAAGATAAATGGAAGAGGGAAAGGGTAAAAGGAAGGGTTACCAGGAGCTTTAGCTACATAGCAGCTGAATACATATAATTTCCACATATTTGTGATCTTCTGAATGCTGTCCATCATGCTATCGCATAATATACTTGTTTTACTTCATTCCTTGAGAATTCCATATGTGTGTATATCACGTTCTAATAACTCCTGTTGCCCAGGCTCTTTCATCCTCCTCTGACGTCTCTCAGTCCAGCCTCTTCTTCCCTCCATCTCTTGGGTTCATGTTCTTTAGATTTTTGACCCACTGAGTTTAGTCAGGGTCCTCTGTATGACCCCGGGTCTGAACTATCTAATGGAACCTGATGGGATCACTAGTGGGTGACATCTGAAAGTAATGACTCCCTATCTCTTAGAATCCCTCAGTAGACAATAGTTCAGCAGGGAGAAGTAGAACTCCATGAGCTTCTCCCTCAGTCATGACTGACAGTTGCCAGGTCTAGTCTTGTATAAGCAACCACAACTGCTGAATTTATGGTTGCAACCTGTGTCATGACCAGAAAAATGGCATTTTGCTACCCTTTCTGCTACCTTCTAGTTCTTACGTTCTCTCCACCTCTTCTTCCACTATATTCCACAAGTTTTAGAGGAAGTAGTATAAAGGTCCTGTTTACGACTGAATACTCAACTATCCTTTTTTGTCAGTACCCTGAGCTACTTAAGGTCCATTCTGTAATTCAAAGACAATTCTCTGCCATTTGTTGCTAAAACGTGCTAAACAATAAAGAAACATTCATCAATCATTTGAATACAGCTCAAGGGAATTATGACAGAAACCAATGTTCAGTTGTTTTATCAAGAGCACTGGAATGATCACTTTTAGAATTACATTAGTGATATTTTACTTTTGTCATTCACTTCAGGAAATGGTGGAATATTCATTAGAACATGATGATTGTATAGGACAGTAATCATTTTTGCTCCCACTTTGGTGTTAGACTGAATGCACACCTGAGGAGAGCTGTGACTGTTCTAAGTTATAACCTTTTCAGGTTCCAGGCACTGCTGGGCTGCTTTTGGATACTTCATTTGGAAGTTCAGCCCTATGGCTAGGTGAAACGCTAGCACTTGTTAGTAAAACTATGTGAACTTGTTTGGAAACATGGGCATTGCTTCCTTTGATGAGCTGGGAAAAGAAGCCTTGGCATCAGAGTCACATCCTTTCCTGGCATTACTTAAATAACCTTTAATGAGTTTGATCTGGGGATGAGTCACTGTTTCTGAGAATTGGAGGTCTTACAAAATGGTCACCTTGTTAGAAGGGATCTAAATATGTAATTCCTTCGTCACACCTCTATGATCTCAGTGTCTGCTATAAAGCTCATAGGAAAAAAAATTAAAAGTAAAATTTAAAGCTTAATGTTTTCAGTGATAAATATTCCCTGTGTTAGCAATGGTAAAGTGACCTGTTACAAAATGTACGATTAATTTATGTTCTAGTGCCTTTATTCCTAAAGAATGAAAAATTTCAGGTTATTCATTCCTGGTTCAATCTTTTCGATATTGTTCTCTATGGTAAAATGCTTGCATTTTATAATGTAGGTGTTAGACCACAGGACCGTATCTGTCATTGTTGCTTGAAGAATAAAAGAGGGAGGAAGAAAGGAAATAGAGGAGCTGATGAATATTTAATAATGTTTTTAATCAGTCCCACCAAATAAACATTTTTTGTGTTGTTTTGAAAATGAGGTTTCCCTATCATAGAAGCTTGCAAAGGATAATTTTTCTTTTCTCCGATGACAATCTTAGGAAAATGGTTGGATAGTTAATGATTTATAATAATCAGCGAATTCTAGCACAAGAAAAAAGTGTGTTTTCTTAGTGAAGTTATCAAAATATCTATTTTACTTTTTCCTAAAATATACTATTTTACATTTTTTATATTTAGGATTTTTTTTCTTCTCTACATATCCCCAATCCTCTTTAATTGGCCTATTTAGTAGTTGTGAAATTCAGTAGCATCAAGGAAAAGTAGCATCCATAAGACATAAGCCATAAAGGCTTATTTACATCATAATTAAAACTAGAATTTTTAATAAATTCATTGTAACTAGAAATGACATCTTTTACTCTGGTGGAACCTTTTTCAGTAAATGAGATAAGAGTCAGAAATTACAAAGCCAGAGAAGAAATCTGTATTGAGGAAAGGAGAATACTATATAAAATATTGTTGTAAAATAGACAGACTAGAACATAAACCATGCTGAGAGCTAGCAAAGTATTTTTTCCTGGTCAGTTGTGATCATGTGAACTAGAGTTGGCTTCATGGGTCTTTAGGGTGAAAGGAAAGGATATGCTCTTCTGAAGCAGACAATTTAAAATAGTCTTCCAAATATGGAAATTTGGAATCTTAAGGATCTCTAGAAAGGCATCAATGGGAAATAATGATTTTTTTTATGTTGCTGGCCATATAGGCTATGTGTGTGTGTGTATGTGTGCATGTGTGTGTTGAATGAGTAATTCATAGCAAAGAGGCTCTTCTTGCTTTTATTTTCATGGGTAACTTTTATTACATGGAGAAAATGAATTCTACATCACCGAAAGAAATAACATGGGAAAAATTATGTTCTAATTTTATGCCCCTCTGGACTCTTTTCACACGTTAATGATTTTAGCTAACTGAAAATACAAAGACAAAAACCAAAATGAGTACTAGCGGTGATTGGCAGTGAGAGAAGAGGTGGTTTTGACACTTGTAAAACTAAGTTACTAAAACATGTTTCCCATAATATGTATTTTACATCACAGTAGCTATGGCATTTCCTGATGCATAGTGTTTAAATTTTACCACCAAGGAGTGTTGACACCCATTGCTATTGGCACTAGAGTCTGACCTAGGTAGTACTAAACTCGAGTTTCCTGTGCATTCTTTCAGGTTAGAAATACTTTTCTGGAGGAATTTGTGAACCAGATTAATAAAGATGGTCAAGGATCTACCAGAGAATAATGCTAAATAAATATCCATGTTCTTAAATCTCCTGCAATCTTGCAATCTTCTTGGTCTTATAAATTCATTTTCTAGAAGCTTTATGGTAAATTTTGTTTGGAATGCTTAGGGGGAAAAACACAGTTTTTTTTTTTCAAGAAAGACCATTCTTATAGTTTTACCTTGTAAGTTTTATCTATAGAATTTCCCATGAATTCATCACCTAGGTTAGTTCCACCTTTCACCTCAATCAAGGAAAAGCCACATGTTATGGTATAATCAAAAACCTGTACTCCCCAGAGAGTGCTGTTCAGTGGGCTCCCAGATTCTTTTTAAACTGTGAAAAATTTGAAAGATAGATATTATTTTTCCTCCTCCTATAAATATATTTTAAAACCAATCTATCAGCGGTTGAAGAAAAGCTTATATTCTCTTCTATAAAATGTGATTCATTGAAATGTCTCCTGGAAGACTTACATAAGCAGGCAGGTAGAGAAGAGTCTGGTTCTCAGGAGACATCACAAGCTAAGACCATTGTAAAAAGAACTTTATTGATAAAATGTTTACAGTTTGAAGTAATATATATCATAAGATAGCTACTAAAATGTTTAGGAAATCCTGTTGAGCTTTTAAAAAACTTATGGTTAGCTCTAAGGTGAAAACCACATATTTGTGTGCAAAATTGGTACTGGATAGCTAAAACTTTAAAAATTATATATTTTCACTTTTAAATAGTATAAGGTCTACAACAAATCCTATAGTAGATGCATAGATTTTTCCAGAAACCCTATATCCTCTCATATGCACAAACTTTCATATAATCAGGATCTTGCACCAGTATAGTACCCTTCATGTATTCAAAGACCCTACAGTGGCATAACATTATCATCCAAAGTCCACAGTTTACATTGAAGTTCACTGATAAAAGGGAAAGTGAGTGATATCCTTGAACTCACTGGCACAGGAAAAGACTTTCTGAACAGAACACTGGTAGCAGAGGCACTGCTAATTATGAAACTGAAAAGCTTCTGCACAGTAAAGGACATCATTATTCAGACAAAGCAACAGCCTACAGAATGAGAAAAGATTTTTCTACCAACTATACATCTAAAAGAGGTTACTATCCAACTATATAAAGAATTCAAATAAACTGTACAGGAAAACAAATAACCTAATTAAAAATGTGGTACTGATCTAAACCAAGGATTTTCAATAGAGAAAACTCAAATGTCTGAGAAACTCTTAAAGAAGTGGTCAACGTCCTTAGTCATCAAGGAAATGCAAATCAAAACCATTTTTGAGATTTCATCTTACACCCTTCAGAATGTCTCTAATTAAAACTATTTAATTGAATAGTTTCCATAAAAATATGACAGCTTGCCGGGTGACAGTGGTACACACCTATATATATATATATATATATATATATATATATATATATATATATATATATGA
>CABHPP010136090.1:12909-40315 GCA_902168425.1 Peromyscus attwateri | reverse complement strand
GAACATAAGAACTGTCACCTCAGTAACAGACATTTTCAAGACAGAGAATAGAAGCAATAAGTGGGAGAGAGATAAAAGTGGTGGAGAGACTCTGGGAAGGCCCTGTCCCTGTCTGCTCAGTCTTCAACCAGAGAAAGCAGCAAGAGTTCATCTTTTTTTTTTTTTAAAGATTTATTTATTTATTATGTATACAGCATATGTGACTGCATGCCAGAAGAGGGCACCAGATCTCATTACAGATGGTTGGGAGCCACCATGTGGTTGCTGGGAATTGAACTCAGGACCTCTGGAAGAACAGCCAGTGCTCCCAACCGCTGAGCCATCTCTCCAGCCCCCAAGAGTTCATCTTTAAAAGACCCCAGCTGCATGGGTCAGCAGCTTTGTGGGCCCAGACCCTCCATGAGTCCTACTCTCAGGAAGTTCAGAGTGAGGGTCACTGGATTATGTGCTGAAACCTGGAGAGTAGACAGTTTATGGGGGGAGAAACTGGATCAGACCCGTGTGGCACGCCACCGTGAGGTGGAGACCTGGTTGGAGCCTGCAGGAGTCTGCAGGAGAACACAGACACAGTTCCAAGCGGCACACAGCTGCGGACATTAGCAGCTGGACTCCAGAAGGACCTCTCAGAAGTGTGACCACCATCTGTGACTTGACCCTTGAAGTAACAGCACAGAGAAGTGGCAGGCATCTGGAAGCCTGGGAGGGATGTTGAGAGAGGAGACTGCAGCAAGCAGTCAGGTGATGCTGCATTCAGACTCTGCCCCGCCACCCACCTCCGACCTTCCCAGCTACCCCTCCCTTAATTCCCGGTGTCAGTTGAGCAGACAAGGTCTGTCCTGCTCACTTCTCATCCTCTCTCTTCCCCCTCCTTTTCTCTCTATTCTTTCCTTTTTCAGCTTCCTTTTGGTGGACATTCTGAAGAACGTAAGGCAAACCTGATGTGGTAGTTTGAATGTAATTAACCCCCATAATCTCATGGGAAGGAAGTATGTCAC
The DNA here is from genome assembly GCA_902168425.1 of Peromyscus attwateri. Lineage (NCBI taxonomy): Eukaryota > Metazoa > Chordata > Mammalia > Rodentia > Cricetidae > Peromyscus > Peromyscus attwateri. The sequence goes on along the minus strand of CABHPP010136090.1, from coordinate 39,320 downwards.
TGTGGGGGCCGACTTTGAAGTTTCCTATGCTCAGGATACCACCCAGTAGGTTGTTGCCTGCAAGATGTAGGACTCTCAGCTCCAGCACCGTGTCTGCCTACATACCACCATGCTCCCCACCATGATAATAATAGGCTAAACCTGTGAAACTGTAAGTGAGCCACCCCAATTAAATGATTTTCTTGTAAGAGTTTGCTGTGGTCACGGTGTCTCTTCACAGCAATAGAAACCCTAACCAAGACACTGGTGTATAGCATCTCTGTCTCTGCCTCCTGAGACCTGATGAGTTAGTCTGTTGAATTTCCTTACCTCTCTTTCATTCCACCTTTAGCCAAAACTGGCTCACTCACCTCCCTGTCTTTACTGTTCACCACTTATATTTGCTTTTCCCTCTTTTACCGTTTTCTCCATCACCCAAATACTAACAACTGGCCTTGCTCTTTTTCTGCATCCACAGAACCTATTGTCTTAGCACACACTGTGTCCATTTGCTTCCCATAATCTGAATACTGGAATTTGAAGAGTATGTGTTTGCTATTTGACCATTGCTGTATGTTTTAGTGACATCCTTCAATAGTGATTATTTTTCAGACAGTATTTTACTCTTAGGGGAATTTGGGGAGCTAAGTCTGCTGCCCTGAATACCAGTCTAGAGAGAAAACAGCACCTTAACCATACCTAGAACTCAGCCCTTCCTGAAGATTGCAAATACTTCTACTGAAGGAATAAGGGTGATTAGACAACATAACTCTAGATGGACAAGTCTTGACATGCAAACAAGGAAACACAAAACACCAGGCAACGTGACTCCTCCAAAATGACTAATTTCCCCAGTAATGATCTCCAACAAGAATGAGTTCAATGAAAATCCCAAAGAACTCAAAAAAGTTTATAACTGTTTTCAAAGAAATAAAAGAAAGCAAAAGTAAACCCCTAAGGAAATTCTGAGAGAACACAAACAACTGTGTGAAGTAATGAAGTCAGTACTGAATACAGAAATGAAATTCAATAAAGAGAAATACTGAAACAGAGACAAACTGAAAAATTCAGAATGTCAAAGAGCTACGTGAAAAGCCTCACTAATAGAATGCATCACAGGAAAGTCAGAATTGTTGTGGAATATTATTTCAAGATGTGTTACATTTATTTATGCTGTGGAACATTTGTTTAATGATGCGAAGACATGTTGCATTCTTTTATGTTGCATTTGTTTAACTCTGTGAAGCTGTGTTACTTTGCCTGTCTAAAACACCTGATTGGTCTAATAAAGAGCTGAGTGGCAAGGTAGCAGAAAGGATAGAGTGGCTGGCAGGCAGAGAGAATAAAGAGGAAAAGAAACCTGGGAGAAAAGGATCTAGGAGCAGGATAAGGAGGAAGACTCTAGGAGCCAGCCACCCAGCTATACAGCAAGCCACAGAGTATGAAGTAAAGAAAGGTATACAGAAAGAGAGAAATGTAAAAGCCCAGAGGCAAAAGGTAGATGAGATAATTTAAGAAAAGCTGCTAGAAATAAGCCAGGCTAAGGCTGGTTATTTATAAGTAAGAATAAGCCTCCGTGTGATTTATTTGGGAGCTGGGTATCAGGCCCCCAAAGAGCAAAGAGTAGAAAAACAGCCAACTACATAGAATATTGGGACTTAAAGACAAGGTAGAGAAATTTGAATGTTCAGTCAATGGCAAAGATAGATTAGTAAGGTGTACAAACAGAACTTGCAAGAAATAAAGAACACCATGAAGAAACAAAAATTAGAACAATATGTACTTGGTACTGTATATCTATCTGGTCAAAAGCCTATGGTTGGGGAAATCATAGGACCTAGAGGGGAACTTACTACTGATGTTTTGCTAAATGAATGTGTAGCCAAACTGCCATTCAAATAGTTATGTTTATACCCTTAGACTAGTACTGCTCTCAGCCTTGCTCCAAGAAGCTTCTTTTCAAAGTGAGCAATGGTTCAATGCAGAAACTGGCAACTGGTCAAAGTGACCACTGAGTTGAGTGCTCATTCCTGAATGACATATCTATATCACCCTGTCCAAGGCCCAGGGAACATCACAGAAGAGGAGGTATGTGGTGGTATTGTCAGTGTTCACCCCAATACCTGGCTTCAGGTTTGATCTTAACTAAGAAGACCATCTAAGATTCCTGCTACAGAGGTAAAAGCACCTAAGAGGCAGAGGCCGGGAGGGAATGCCATAAAATGCTATCTTCTGGTTATGGTATGACAATCATGAACACTCAGCAGTGGTGGCTACTTGCACAGACCTGCACACTCACAGATGAAGGTACATAGAGAACACGAAAGTAAGGGGTCATCATGAATAGGATGGGGCTAAAAGGAGGCAATGGGGTAGTCATAATACATTGTATGAATGTATGGAATTATTTTCAAATTAAATCAAATTCAAAGTAGTAGAGAGATTGCAAATAAATTGCTTAGCACCTTAGGATTCAGTTAGACGGCAACAAGCCAAACAAACCTTAAATCAGTAGAAGGAAAGAAATAATAAAGATGAATATAGGAATTACTGTACTGGAAATAATACATACAAGAATCAATGAAAAAAGAGTTGGTTCTTTGAAAGGATAAGTAAGATTGAAAAGCTCTCAGCCAAATTAATCAAACAAAAGATAAGAGACTCAAATTAATAAAATTGGAGTGAAAAGAGGTATATTATGATAGATATCAATGAAATTCAGAAAATCATTGGGGCATGACTTGGAGACTTATATTCCACTAAATTGGAGAATATAAAAGGAAATGAATTACTTTCTAGATGCATATGACTGACTCAGATTGAACTAATATGAGATAAACAATTTATCTAGATCTATCACAAGGAATGAAATTGAAGCAGTGACTTTAAGTTTTCCTGACTAAAAACCCTCCAGACCCTGATGAATTCACTCTGAATTCTACCTGACCCTCAGTGAAGAACTAATGATGCTTTTCAAACTATTTCATAACATAGAAAAGGAAGGGATTCTGCCAAATTCTCTCACAAAGTCAGTATTGCCACAGACCAAAGCCAAATAAAGTAAAAAAGAGAGATGAAGGAAGAGAGAGAGGGGAGACAATAAATTATAGACCAATCTCCCTGATGAAAATAGATGTAAAACTTCTTAATAAAATACTTGCAAATTGAATTCAAATATACATTTAAAAAAATCACTCATAATGATTACATTTGCTCCATTCCAGAAATGCATAGACGGTTCAACATATAAAAATCAATGTAATACATCACACAAACAGACTCAAGGATGGAAATCACGTGGTCATCTTTGCAAAGATACCAAAAATACACTGGAGAAAGGGCAGCTTCCTCAATGCCGAAAAAACTTTTTGACAAAATCCAGTATCTTTTCATGATAAAATCCCCAAAGAGACAAGAAATAGAAAGTGCAGAGCTCAACATAATAAAAGCTATATATAGCAAACCTATAGCCATCATTATACTAAATGGGGGAACTCAAAGCATTTTGACCAAAATCAGAAAAAAGATAATGGTTTCCACTTTCTCTAGTCTTAATGTAGTTCTGGAAGTCTTGACTGGAGCATATAGACAAGTGAAGTGAATAAAAGGATTGCAAATCATAAAGGAAGAAGGTAAAACATCTCTATTCATAGAAGTATAATTCTATACATAAATGACCATAGAGACTACACCAGAATGTATAATTCTATACGTAAATGACCATAGAGACTACACCAGAAGGTATAATTCTATACATAAATGACCATAGCAAATATACTGGAAGGTATAATTATATACATAAACAACCTTAGAGAATAAACCAGAAGGTATAATTCTATACATAAACGACCATAGAGACTAGATCAGAACACTCATAGATCTGTTTCTGCAATATGACAGGAGACAGAATCAGGATACAGAAATCAGCACCTTTCTTATATACTGATGACAGACATACTTTTCAGAAATCAGAGATGGACTCCTATGTACAATTGCCTAAAAAATACCTTGGAATAAACCTAACAAGGAAGTGAAAACCCCCTCTAATGAAAACTGTGAAACATCAAAGAAAGAAAGTTAAGAACACAGAAAGATAGGACGACCTCCCAGGCACATGGATCAGAACAGTTAGGATTGTAAAGTGGCTTGTGTTCCAAAAGCAATCTGTACATGCACTGCAGTTCCCCGCCATATCCCAATGTCATTTGTCATAGAAATGGAAGAACAATCTAAAAATTTTGCAGAAGCCCAAAGAAACTGGATAGCCAAACTGATCCTGAGGAAAAAGAAGAATGTCAGACACATCACCAAACTTGGTTTGAAGTTATGCTATAGAGACACAGTAACACTTTTTAACATGGTGAGGGTACAAAATCAGCTGTGGGCCAATTAAATAGAATAATGTATTTAGAAACAAATCTACACAGCTACAGCGTGTGATTTTTTTTTTTACAGACACACTGGAGGATAGGCAGCTTCTTCAATAAATGGCTCCAGGAAAGTCATAAATCCATAGGTAGGTGACTGTAACTAAGTTCCTAACTCTCACCTATACAAAAATCAACTCCAAATTGATCAAAGGCCTTCATGTAAGACTGAAAACTCTGAAACTGTTAGGAAAAAGATATGAAAAGACACTTCAAAATATAAGTACAGACAAGGACTCTGAATATGACTCCAGTCATGTAGGAAATAATGCCAGAGATTGACAATGGGTATCCTATGAAATTAGAAAGCTTCTGCACACTGGGAAACAATTAAATAAGTAAAGAGATTGACTATAGAATTGGAGAAGATCTTTGCTAGCTGTGTATCTGATGTAAGGTTAGTATTTGGAATAACACACATACACACACACACACACATGCCAACTAAACAATAAGAAGTCAAAGAACCAAATTAATAAATGGACTAACGAAGTGAACAGAAAGATAACAAAATATCAAATGCTAATGGCCAATAAACGTATGAAAAATGTTCAATTATGACATCATTGAGATTCGATCTCCCCAACTATGGGAGTGAGTAAGAGAACAAATCGCATATGCTGGTGAAAATGTGGACAAAAGGGAACCTTTCCACCCTGGTGCTGAGGACAGAAACTGGGCCAGCCATTGTAAAAACAAGAATAGAGGTCCTTCAGAAAACTAGAACTAGACCTACGTATGACCCAGCAGTACCTCTCCTGGGTGTTTACCAAAGGACTCCGAGCAGCACACCATAGGGACACCTGCACATTAGTGCCACATGCAGCGCTATGGACAAGTCCTAAGTTATGGAGCCAATCCAGGCACCCAGCAACAGAGGGATGGATAAAGCACATGTGGTGGATGTGCATGATGAAATCTTGGCATCTGTAAGGAAGACTGACATTCTATCATTTGTGAGGAAATGGATGCAACTGGATATAATCATCATATTGCATCAGAAACACAATGTATGTTTTCTCTCATGTGTGGTTCTTGAATTTTATATAGAGACATAACACATATGTGCATATGACATGAAAGTAGAATGACATTTTCTAGGGTTACAAAGAGGACTAATAGTGAGCAAGAGGGAAGAGAAAAGGTGGTATGGGAGGCAATGCATATTGCCAATATACAATATATACTTGTATGAAAATGTCCTTATGTGACACAGTGTTGTACAATGAGTACATGTGTTGAAAAACTTAAAAAGAGCCATTCTTCCTCAGTTCTCATTATTAAAATTGTTTTGTCTAACAAAATTTACTCTGGCATTGTAAAAAGATCTTATAAAATTCCACCTCCTCCACACGGGCTTCTCTTGCTCATTATAAGTAGTATGACAGCTTCTGACTCTAATAGCAGCTTGTATGAAAATTTTAAACATGCATACATATATAATTGACAGCCAGGCATGGTAGCTCACATCTGTAATTCCAGCACTTGAGAGGCTAAGACAGGAAGATTGCCCTGAGTTCAAGGCCATCCTGGACTACATAGTGCATTCCAGTCCAGCTTAGTCTACAGAGGCAAATCCTGTCTCAAGTACATAAAAAAATTGAGTGTAGGGGTACATGCCTTTAATCTCAACACTCAAGAGGTGGAGACAAGGATCAGGAGTTTAAGTCATCCTCGATTACATAGGAAGTTTGAGGCTAGCCTTGACTATATAAAATTTTGTCTGAACTTTTTCATCTCAGTTAGAGGCATCTTATATATTACAAATTCAGTGACTGCCTGTCTTTTTATTTACCAAGATATGTGTTTAATTTTCAAACACTAAGATTCATTTTTGATGCAATGTAAGTTTTGATATATTCAAACTAATACCTGGGAAAACCACTGTCCGATAGACCCATTCACACAAGTGTGCATGTGTGCGTGTGTGTGTGTGTGTGTGTGTGTGTGTGTGTGTGTGTGTATACATATTAAATGTATATATATGCATTTAATTTGTGTGTGAGGAACAAAGGTTAGAGGTACTGCCTATGCGGTTAGTTCACAAGCCACACAAGAAAATGGGCTTTTCTGGTTTATATTTACATCTCATAATGGAAACTCATTAGGAGTTGTAACTTTAAGGTTCTAAACATCATTTGCAAAATCTGGCTGGAGGGCTAGAGAGACGGCTCGGCATTTAGGAGACCGGGGTTTGAATCCTGGCACCCATGTTAGGAAGCTCACAACTGCCTGTAACTCAGGCTCCAGGGTACTCAAGACCCTCTTCTGGTCTCAGGGGGCACCTACACATGTATGGTTAGAGATGGGCAGTAAGCCCTGATAAGTTCTGGTCTTTATTATAACAATGAGATACTGTGGGGCCCGGTGAGATGGCTCAGCAGGTAAAGGCATTTGCCCTCACACTGACTGGCACCCCGAATTTGATCCTTAGGACTCACAGAATGGATGGAGAGAACCATCTCCCCAAGTCGTCCTCTGACCTCTACATGTACACCATACATATCACATACATGCCACAGAATACACGTGCATATAAAATAAATAAGGGAAATAAACGCAAATACTGTGGATTGAAAGCAAGTGGGTGGAAAGCGATTTGGGACTTGATTGAGCAGGAAAGAATAAACACGAACAAGATGCCCCTTGGCTATTCTGATGTCAGGATAGAGATCAAGGGACATGGAACTTAAAAGTCAGGGCTCTGTAAATAATAAAACATAATGAAAGAGCTCACTTACGAGTTAATGTCCAAATCTCATGACAGCTGGACACAGGGGAAAAGGAAACTAGACATGAGCTCCAGAGTCCAGAAGGAGGAGGTAGGAATACTTAGAAGGAAGAATGGGCTGTACTGGGAAGACAGACTGTGTTCAACACAGCCTTCGAAGAGCATCGCACTGACTCGGAGAAAGCTCTCTTGGCTGCTAACAGAGCTGTGTGTTCCTACCTGTCTCCCTGCTGTGCCGTTTAATCTGCATGTCTCATGAGTGAATGTGTGTAAATGCGTGCTGTATAATGGAGTTTGGATGGATTTTCACTTTGCTAATGTCTGGCTGACTCACAGCTTATATGCCGTAGACTACAATAGCAATCTGCCTGTGTCAGACGCAGCCTCCTGCGGCTTGGCTGAGTGGGCGACTTCTCTAGTGTGGTACTTCACAGCAGCTGCTTACAAAACCTAAATCACATTAACCTCCCTTCCCCAAGCATGCCTCACACACCTTCTGCCCCCAACACTACTAATGCCACCACTGTCCATCATCCCAGAATGTCCTTCCCCATCTCATTTCCAGCTGTCAGAGTCCTATCCAAAATTCCCTTAGAATCTAGTTCTTTGCTGTGGATTCAACTTGGACGCTCCTCATAGTATCAGTGTTTGACATTTCTGAAGATCATGATATCCGGTTGGAGCTTCTGGCTTGCCCCTGCACAAGCTGGAAAGCCCGGTCTGCCCTACTTCCCCCAACCCTGCCCACACTTAAAAATATAACTCTGAACAAAGGAATGGAACCAAAAGCCCCAGCCACATTTCTGGCAGTCAGTCCAACCCTTCCTGACATGACCAGCCCACCCAGCTGCCCACCCAGGGCTTTAGCCTTTGACCATACTCGGGAACAGTCCCAACTCCTGGCTGGCACATCATCACCCCTCACCTAAGGTCTATAAAGCCTCCTACCTTAGCTCAGGGCGTGACTACTCTGGCCTTGTTCTCTCTGAGAGCAGTAAACCTGCCCAGAAGTTGCTTTGTTCTCAGTAGGCCTGTTGTTATACTTGTAATTTGGCTTGATCCAGCTTACTGCATCATCTGGGAAACTTATTATCTGAAGAAAAAAAAAGCATATCACATGACAGTTAATAATAGCAATAAATAGAAAATCAGTATCTGTAAATAAAACAAGAAACTTGATAAATAGTACTTACAAGAAATTCCACCCAAAATCTCATTCACAAAGACAACGAATGTGCTGTAATACCTGGGAAGGTGAGTCGAGTGAGTGACTCACAGCTGTAATTTCAGCACTTGGAAGGCTGAGGCAGGAGGATTGCCACCAATTTAAGGTCAACCTGCCCTACATGGTGGATTCTAGGACAACCTGAGATACAGAGTGAGACTCTCAAGTAATAAAAACAGAAAGGAAAAGTAATTGAAATAAAGAGCTAGAAATGTACTCATATTAACATGTAAGATGTATGTGAAGAGATTAAAACTGATGATGGGTGTAAAAGGGATCTGGGTGGGAGAGTAGTTTAAAAGTAGTTCCTGCTCTCCAAAAAATAACGGGTAGACTCTATACTGTTATTTTCTAGATGCAAGTATGTGAGAGCTCCTGCCCTGCACTATCACAGCATGCTCCAGCCTACTACAGCACCACCAGGAGGAGGGGACAGCTGGGGGCAAGAACCCGCACTTTTCATGAGAGTTGATAAATGGAAGGATTTGCTGTTGCAGAAAGACACTGTCAAGCCACAGAATGAAAGCCTCATTGTTGTTTGAATCTTAGATGGTCTTTTAATAAAAACCTCAGAGCCAGATATCAGGGTGAAAGCTGAAAGATCAGGGAAGCAGAACAGCCAGCCACTAGTTCTTACCTCTATGAAATCGTCAGCCTAAAGAGAGTGAGTTCCTGTTTCCTCACGCCTTATATACCTTTCTCTACTCTGCCATATTACTTCCTGGGATTAAAGGTGGTGTGCTTCCCAGGCAAAGGCTTGAGATCTCAAGTGCTGGGATTAAAGGTGTGTGCCACCACTGCCTGGCCTCTATGTCTAATCTAGTGGCTGGCTCTGTCCTCTGATCCTTGGGCAAGGTTATTAGGGTACACAATGTATCACCACACCTCATGGTGTCAGTGCCGAGGTGGACAGATGGGCTGGTGGGAGGACAGCAAGCCCAGAAGGAGCTTATGGAGATGAGGGCAAGACTGATGGCCGGGGGGACCTCAGCCAGCAGGGAAGGAAGATGCTCAAAACACAAGGCAGGGCCCATCAGTGGAGAAAATAAGATTAACATATACCTCATGCCACATAACGTTGATTTACAGGTGGGTGAAAGATTTCGATGTGGAAAGTGAAACTCTTAGCCTTTTGGAAGAGGATATGAAACCATTTTCACGACTGCAGATACAGAGTATTCCTACCGAAAGCACTGGTCACAAAGAGAACACTGGCAACATTGACTATACGGAGTGAAGAACTCAAACGTCGATGTGGAAATAATGAGCAGGCAAAGGTGGAGGGAGCTGTGAACCACATATGTAATAGACAATTTAGCATCCAGGAGAGACTTACAGATCAACAGAAAAAGGCTCAACAATTCAGCAGGAACATGGGCAAGAGTCTTAAAGCTGACATATGTCTAACCACAGAAACAGAACACCTTGATGACTAAGAAAGCAACCAAGAGGGTGGGCTGGTGTGATCAGTGGCAGGGCACTAGCCCAGCAGGCATGAGGTTCTGGGTTCAGGCCCACACTGTCATATATATGGAAGAGGAAGGGAGAGACAAAGGGAGGGAGGAGATCAATTATTCAATCTCATGAGATTTCAGAGACGTGCAGTTAAAATGGGAGCGTTTACTATTACCCATCCATCAGGGAGCTGAACTTCGGGAAGTCAATTTTAAGTAGTGGCCGGTGAAAAGTGTGCTGGGCTGATGCAGATGTAAAGTGGTGCCGACTCTGAAAAATAAATGACTGAGAAAATTAAAGACAAGCATACTCAACAACTGTTAAACTCTATATCCACTTGCATGCTCCGGTGAGTCTGTGATCTACAGGCCTGAAGAACACCAGAACAGGCTGTCCCCAAACGTGTCACTCTGGCACACTGAGTCTTTTGAGCTGAAGGTAATTGAGAAAAAGTATGCAGAGGCTCTATCAATCCTTTCCAACTAAAACTAGAGCCTACATTCTTCACTGGAAAAGTGTCTTCCCTGTACAAAGGAAAGAACATTCTTCACCCCAGATATGGGAGAGCCAATGCTGCGATGAATGTGCACAAACCAACCCACCAGAATAACCCCTATCTTCCTTTGGCTCCTCCCATCTACAGCCTGGCACTTCGCCCCAGGTGACTGCCCCAGCTGACAGCTTTCCTTTGTCCTGTCTCGTCTCTCCAAAATCTACTGTTCTTTGTTATAATGATATCGGCCACAGAACATTCCTAACCCTACAAAACATTGTCTCAGCCAGTGCTTATCTGGTATATGAGGTCAGGGGAAAAAACTTAGCAGAGAAACAAACCTTCGTGCAGGAAAGAAAAAAAAAAAAAGGTGGGGGAATCAGCTGGGAATAGCCTTTTGGTGGTCATGCTGATGTGGGGCTGCCACTCTGAATCACACAGAGAGTTAGATGTGGGGTGGAGGTGGTGGTGAGCATGTGGGTGTGTCCTATGGGGGTGGGGGTTGTATGAAAGTCAGCCAAAGCATCATCTTCCCATGCGGGGGCTGAACAGATGATGTGTGTGCCTGAGAGGTCATCGAGGAGCAATACAGGCATTTTGTTAAACGTGTAGGGGCATATAACAAAAGATTCAGTGGAATGGGTTTAAGTATTGACTGTGAGGCAGTGGAAATGGATGCTGATTGAATTAACCAGCCTTGTTAGTTGCTTTTCTATTGCTGTGATAAAATACTCTAACAAAAAAGCAAGCTAGGGGAGAAAGGGCTTGTTTTGGCTTCCATTGTTGAGGGGCTACAGTGCCACGTAGTCATAGCGGGGAAGGCAGAGTGAAGAAGCAAGAAGCCACCCTGGCAGACAGGAAAGCAAATGATCACATTTCATCTGCACACAGGAAGGACACACACAGAGACCCAGACCCAGAGAGAGAGAGAGAGAGAGAGAGAGAGAGAGAGAGAGAGAGAGAGAACAGTAATGAGGCTAGGCAATAAAACCTCAAACTCTCCCCCCAGTGATTCATTTCTCCCAGCAAGGCCCCCTCCATAACCATCCCAAACAGCACCACCATCTGCCTACCAGTCTTATAGAACACTATGATTACCAACCTGTGTACATGTAATTTATTAAAAAATGTGGAAAACGGAAGAGATTGCTGCCAGAAAGCCCCTATAACAACATCCCATCACACCTCATCTTCCCACATGCGACACCACTGTTTAGGAAGTGGTCCCTGAAGTTCACCTGCAGGGCCTCACTCAATTCTTCTACATTTTGTGGGCAAACCCTGACAGTTCTTTAATTCTTAAACTAACCACTTGCTGGCTTCAGAAGCCTCATAATATTTTGGCATTTCAGCTAAATATGGAGTTAAAAAATGAAAACTCCAAAAGAAGGTTAAAAACAATAAGAAAAAATTTAAAATAATAGTAAATGTTCATTGAATACTCTATACTCAATGTGGAAATCCAGCTCCCACCTTTTGAAGGGTTCTTGGGTGGAGGAAAGTGGAATGAGAAAATATTAGGTAGAAAGAAGATGATAAGAAGACAGAGACACAAGATAGCTTCGGGAGGGCCCTGGATCAATACCCAGGTGCCCAGAGCTTTATTCAAAAGGGCTTTTTAGAGTATGCCAAGGGGAGGGGCAAAAGACCTTCCCCTTGCTAGATCAAAGCATACTGTACAGCCAAATGTAGACCCTTCCAAACACCTGGTAAACACACCCATGGCCAAATCATCTCCTTATGCAGCCCTGCTGGGTAAAGCAAGCTCAGATTCTCTGACCCTGAGTAATTTCTCTCTGTGAAGTCTCTATGGGCCACCACAACTCAAGTCATGCAATAAGAACCTATCACTAAGCCAGGATTTTGTTTTATTCTTGTTCTGTATAAGAGGCCCTAGAAAGGCCAGGAAAATAGAGATGTGCTCCCACTGTGAGAGGGCACAGCTCATGTTAACCTCTGCAGAGCTCACTAACAGCATGGCAGTGTTTGAGTTTGGGGCAATGAGCAGGGAAATCCATACTGCAGACAAATTTAGCTGGGAATTTGGGACTTTCACTTAGGAAGGAGTGAACTCAAGAAGTCTAAGGCAAGATATTTTCATATGAGCCTACTTGCTGCCTTCTGGATATTCTGTACATACATGGAGTTTGGGATTCTACTCCTCTGGAGTCCCTGTTGACTGCCATGGAGTTTTTAAAATAATATAGTGTGTCTGAACCCATCAAGTCTGCTAAAACAAAAGACCATAAATTGGGTGACTTGTAAACAGCAGAAACGACCTGCTTGTGGAGCTCTGCAACTGGATGTCTGGGCCAGGCTGCCAGCAGGGTTGGGGGCTTCAGAGGCTGCTGTTTCTGGAGGCACACTGCTTCTGGTGCCCTCACAGAGTGGAAAGGGGGCAAGGCAGCAACCCCTCCCCCAAGGGCCCAACCCTCATGTGAGACCACCCAAAGCCTTACCTTCTAGTACAATCATCATAGGGAACAAGATTTCAATGTATTAGTTTCTGGAATACATACATATTCACCTTACAACAGAAAAGTGAATATTTCCCCAGTAGACTGTACAATTTACAAGGCTGATAACCCTAAGGTAGCTGAGATTCATGCACAGCAAGTGAGCAGAACTATTTTAGATGGCAACTTGGCAAAGGTTATCAATTTTCAAAATGTGCCTATAATCTGGGGCTTGGTAATTTTGCTTCTAGAAATTTATCCCACAGAAACATTTCATATAGCTAGGCAAACGTAGTGTGTGGGGTGCCTACTGTGCCTTACACGTTCTTTAGTGCTGTATTGTATCATTTTGTTACAGGAAATAAAAACATAAAACAAGCCATGCCTGCTTGTACAGACCTATAATCCTTCAACTCTGGAGACTGGGACTGGAGGCCCTGAGCATGACCCCAGCCTGAGCTACATAATAAGAACTGCGTCAAAACAAAACAAGACAACATAAATGTTAATGAATGAAGCAATGATTAAACAAACTATACCCTATCCATTCCATAGAATTATTTGTGCAAAATAAAGTAAGATGCATTGGTGTGATTTTATTTAAAAGGTTATTGCAGTTTTATATGTAAATTTTAGAAATATCCGGAATTTACCACTGACTGCCTTTGAGAAAGTCAATGTTTCATTTTTTGGAGTTTTATACTATCTTTTTATTTTGTAGAAATAATGTTTCTAATTTTTGCTTTTTTGTAAATAGACGAGGAGTAGCCCATGTTGAGCTGGAACTCATAGACTTAACATGTTTTTTTCTATGGTATATGTTGGATAAGAAGCTATGTTTCCAGTCTACAGCCACCAAGTGAATGATCTCATAACGCTTGCTCATAAGATGCAGGAGGCCATGTGAGATGAACTGATATACTTAGTGAAGATGATAAAGAGGTTAAATATGACTTACTGTCGTACAAATCCTGCAGCAAGGAAGATGGAGAGGTAAATAGCCTTGAAGCACAAGATGGCTTTGTAATATTTCATTCCAAAAACTGTTGCAGTAAGATTAGTGTCAATGAGGAGACCTCTGGGGTTTAAGCCTCGGTTCAGAAGCAGGCCAGAGAAAGATACATTCTTGTTCCACGTGAGTTTATAGTTTATGTGCATTCTATGAACAGTCAGAGTCAGATTGTAACCTTAAACAGTGGATTAAGATCAAAGACAGAATAACAATGAGGGGCACAGGCAAGCTTTAAGGAAGTTGTTGGATGATTTTGTTGTTGTTTGATCTATTTCTGACCTTTTGTTTTTGTTTGTGAGACATGGTCTCATGTAGTCTAGGTTAGCCTTGATCTCCTTCCCAAGTATTTGGATGGAAGGCTTGGGCCACCATGGCCAACTGTTAGATGATTCTGTACAAAGTGAATGTCTTACACTGTGACTGGCCTGGTAGGACATCATTTTCTCCTGCTGTGGTAGTAATTTCCTGGTTTCCAGCTGATTCGAGTTCGCTGTTCATGATTGTAGCCTATGGGAACAGCATCCATGCTTTGCTTCCAGGAGATGGTAGTCAATGGGAAATCAGTGACTGCATTACCATGGAGGGGTGAAGCCTTGTATTCCCAGCAGCTGGGCAACTGGGAGAAGGAAAAGTTGGACACTACTGGCTGTGCTCCCTGCCTGAGAACCAGGAAATCAATGAGCTCAAACTCTGATTACACTTGTGGATATCTCATCCAGTGTTACAACCAAATATTGTCACCTGTAATTGCATTACATTAAAAAAAATTGCTTCTGACAGCCTAGTGGTTTCTGGATTGTATCCCTTAGTTTCTCACACAGCTAAACCAGTGACATGCCTGTCCCTCCCAAGTAAGCATTCCAAGGGAATCCTGTGGACCTCTGGGAAGATCAGATGGTGCAAAGCTAGAAACAGAAGAGTCAAAGCCTCCAAGTCCCTCTTAGTTCCTAGTCTCAATCATTTTGCACAAGTGGGGTATGGAACAAGCTTCAAAAAATGGTAAATTAAGCCTGAACTTGACTCTCGGGTTGGCAGTTAGGTAAAATTCCATCACATCTGAATAGTTCTAAGCTGGCAATTTGTTACCCTTTATCCTTTAGCGGAATTGATGAACAGGTGGTTTGCAGAAGATCACCCAGTATATTTAGCTTCTGAAATTTGAGCAACGCAAGATCTGATTGGCTGCTCCCGCCACATGATAAGTTGAGAGCGCCGGCACCGGCGTGGCTTTTGCCTGGGCTTCTCAGGAGGGGAGAGCGGGGAGAGGATTTGCTGCTGGCCAGGGTTATTCGAATAGCTCGAAGGTAAGGCCTATTTATTGTCTTCTTCTGGATTGTTCTCCTGAGAGTAGGTTCCATGACTCCCCTTGAACTATTTTCCAAAGTTCTGAGTACCTACCTGGGGAAACAGCAATGGGACGTGGCTAAGAAGACCCCATTAGTCGTCTCTGTCACGGAGCGTGGAGATTCAACTCAGTCCTGCCCTCGCCAGTTATTGTTGGACCAAGGTGGCTGTCTAACACCAATTTTCTTTTTCATTTTTGTCCTAAATATATTCCTATGAAGAAGGCTCTATGGTCAGTGTTCCTATATTTATCTCGCCCTACAGAGCTTCCTTTGCCTCAGAAGGACCAGCAGTTTCGCTAGCTTAACAAAACCAGCCACCCAGGGTATTGGTTTACAGTGGAGAGTCCTTAGGAGAGGGCCAGCTGCTCCCAGACATCACCCGGCTTGTACGGAGCAGCCACTCTGGCATCAGGCCGAAAGGCCTTCAGCCTTTCCCCAGTTCCTGAATTAGAAATGTAGGCCAAAGACGGACAAGCAGACGTGTACTTCAACCAATGCTTTAATTATTTTCGTGTTTTTCAGGCTTGAACACGAGCTACAGAAGGGAAAAAAATACCCACGGAAACCGATGGTTTTCCAAAGAAAATAACCCCATTGCCTTGAGGTTTCTACTTTTATTTTAAAATTTATGGACAGATTTATTCTACATGTTCTAATAATATAAGCGATATTGCATATAGCATTCTAGATCAAGGCAGAATACTAAGTTAGCCTTTCTAGGATTTGGGGTTTCTGAGGCACAATTCCAGCTACTGAAAGCCACACTAATGCTCCTTTTGCTAAAAAAATTTGCTTGAAAATATTTTCTCTCTAAATGTTTGGTCATTTAAATTCTATCTCTTGAGTCCAAACTGCCTCACTTCCTTTTAAAACTTGAACTGGGTGACTCCTGTATGGGTGTATGGGTAGCAATGCTCAGCATATCACTGAGAGAGCCGGGAAGGGGAGGCCTTTTCTTTTGTAATCTTTTTAAATGCCCCTTAACCCACGAAAATATATAATCATGTTGACTGTCTTGATTTTAAAATTCTTTTATGGTGTTATAATAAAATATTAATATATTTTCGTTTGTATGGAATTTGGAAAGTTTGTAGGTACCACTACTACTCTGGAAAAATGGCGGATGAGGAAGAATATGAGGAGGTGATAGAGGTAAGAAGAAAGCCCAGTTGGCAGCAGAGCGCTTAGGTAGTGACCCCCGGAGCCAGTGGGGGAATCAGTCATTTGAAAAAACACATCATCTACTATAACTTCCCAAAGGGTCACCATCAAAGTGCAAGAAAGGTATATTTTATGTTCAGTTTCACAGTAAGTATGTGAGACCTGGAAGTGAAAGGAAATATCACTACTTTCTAGTTTTGCTCTTTCTCAAATGCTCAAAATAAAAAACCCTCATAAACAAACAGCAACAAACAAACAAAAGCCAAGGTGTGGGTGCAGGTAGGTTTTTTTTTTTTTTTTGGTTTTTCGAGACAGGGTTTCTCTGTATAGCTTTGCACCTTTCCTGGAACTTGCTTTGGAGACCAGGCTGGCCTGGAACTCACAGAGATCCACCTGGCTCTGCCTCCTGAGTGCTGGGATTAAAGGCATGCACCACCACCGCCCGGCAGGTTTTGTTTTTAAAACCGATGGCTTTCCCACCTCCTAGCCTCAATGATCAAAGGGCCCCGTGCATGCTTCCCAGCATCTGTACCAAGAGAGAGGGAACGGGCAGCTTCTCATTCTGCTTCAGTTAGTTGAATTGCATAGCGAGTGTGTGTTAGGTGTGCGTGCATGTGAGTGTGTGTGTGTGTGTGTGTGTGTGTGTGTGTGTGCGCGTGTGTGTGCGTGTGTGTGCGTGCCCACGATCTAATAGACACATGTGTGGACTCATGAAGGTCACGGCAACAGCTGGAGTCACTTTGCCACCGACTCCATATTTAAGCAAATAAACAAGACTAGCTTTTGAATCTTGACTGAGAACTAGGACCACAGTGGCTGTCTTGACAATATCCGTCCAGATCATTGATGGCTACCTGGCAGTTTTACAGAATTAATTGTGTGCTTCACATTAGTATCACATAGTTACAATCACAGTATTACTTTTCCTTATCAGCTCTTGCCTTTAGCTTTATGTTCTAGAGCAGAAACCCAGCAAAAAAAACTGCAGCAAATCTGTGGGAATATGTTGCTATGAAACTGAAAATGCCTAGAAAGTTCCAATTAACCTAAATGGATAAAAAAAAAAAATCTGTGTTCATTTTTAATGACTGCCCCAAACAAAACTTCAGATGAATGTGCCAAAATTTACCCTTGCTAATCAGTCTTTATATATGCAATGAAAAAATTTTATTCTAGAAATAAAATTACTTTTATTGTTGAAGCATATAAAAACCAGAATGTATCTGACAGATGTAGTATTTAACCTCTCTGGCTTATATGCTGATGGCTACATCTTCTCATGGATAGCGCCATCACTAATGAACATTTTAATGTAAGTTCCTAAAAGTCAGAACTATCCCTATTAAACACACTATAAATTAAGTTATAATTATGATTAATTTCTTTTCTATGGTGATAATAAAAGGAACACTTTCAAGCCTCCAGTTAAACTACCCCTTGCTTTTCCTAAGTGTTCGTGTGATCTTGGCCACTGTGCTTAGTGTTAGCTTTGATTGAGTCCACAAAATGGAAGGGGCTATTTTAGGCATTCCATCCTTGCCATTTTGTTCCCATTACTGCTTCGGGTCTGACCAGCAGGGGCCTCTCGGGGAGAGTTGAACCTGAGTCTCTTTGGTCTCAGAAAAGATCACAAGAATGGGGCAGTGACAAATTCAAGAGAAGTGCCTTAAAAACAATAACCAGCCTCAAATGCATATCTCAGAGACCTGAAATACAATTATACTGCCACTGTCTATACACACTGATATGTAGAGCAATAATGCACAGCCTAATTAGCAGTATAACTCTAAAAAAATAAGATTTAGCATTCAAGTTAATGCCAAGCACTTGGACAATGTTGCTTTTTTGTGTGTGTGAGCTTATTTCCAAGATCGATTTCCCGATCGTGAGATCCAGTAAAGGTGAAACCACATTGCTTGCCAAAGCTGCTTCTCCTGGGATGCTAAGAAAATCTGAAATCAATGGGGATCGTTCATTGTAGTTTAATATTTCTTTGCAGGCTACTCAGGCTCTGTGTGACCAGGGGAATGGCTCTGTTTGCCCTCGGTGTCAAACAATATTTCTTAAAGTGTCTAAATGGCCTTTGTCCTGTGCTGAAGTCACAGGGGTAAAAGAGCCCTCCTCTGTCCTGAGAGAGCATGTGGTGCCTTTTGCTATATGGAAAGATACATACACACAAAAGCTAAATTTTAAATGGAAAGTACGCGCAAGCTTAGGGGGCATTAAGTGAGCTTTATATAGTTATAACCACGGTGAAGAGACTAGATGGCCCGTGGCAATGAACGCGTACTAAACCAAGGACGAAAGGAAGTAGGGCACTGAGGAGGACTTCGCGTCGGTGTACCCCTCCCTGCCCCCAAAGCTTCCGTGTCAGCATAAAAGAAAAGAAGCATAAAGTTCCACGCTTTTCCCCAACTGAGAAAAATGAGCCAAGAACTTCCTTTTCACCCCTCTCTTCTGTGCGCTGGCCTGCAGGAGCCATTCCCGCTGTGTGCCCAGCAGAGCTGGGTGAGGCTGGGGCAGGAGTCCACTCTCCTTAGGCATCGGAGACGAAACGTCAGCCGGTTCCTCTCTCTATCTATTTATTGCTCGTGATGTCAGAGAACAGCACGAGAGTGGGTTTCAGATCCAGGCTGCAGGCCCAGTGGCAGACTCACTCCCCTGCAGTCTCTGAGGAGCCGTGCCCTGTCCCCTTCCTTCCCAGACCTTCACCAACGGTCACCTTAGCACCCCTCCTTCCTTCCCACAGATAGGCCTCCCCAGCTAAGCTAGTGAAATCACCTGGTGCTTCGGTGGAGGCAGGCAGGCAAGTGCTGAACGGGATGTAGGCTATCCTTTGTTGAAAAGGGGCAGCCATCACTCCAGAGGACTCTAAGTAGTCCGAGGGAGATGGGAATAACTGAGTTGTGACTATTATTAAAAATTTCCTCACGGTATGCTTCCCTTTTGTTTTATAATTAGTAAACAGCAAGTCCTATCATCGTTTCTCTTGCCACATAGAGCATCCTCGAGATAGTATTACTGGGTTCTTTTCTAAGTAGATTCTCTCAAATACTGTGCTGGTTAGTTTTTGTCTACAAAATAGAGCCGCCAGGGAAGAGGGAACCTCAATTGAGGAACTGCCTCCATCAGATTGTCTGGTAGGCAAGTCTGTGGGGGTGTTTTCTTGATTAATGATGGATGTGCAAGGGCCTAGCCCACTGTGGGCAGAGCCAGCCCTGGGCAGGTGGTCCTGAGTTGTAAAAGAAAGCAGTCTGAGAGATCCAGGGGAGCACACCAGTAAGTAGCGCTCCTCCATGGTTTGGCCCTCTGCTCCTGCTTGACTTCCTGCTCTGCCCTCCCCTAAGGATGGACTATCATGGGACATGTAAGCCAAATGCTTCCTTTGCTCCCTCGGTTGCTTTTAGTTATGGAGTTCATCAGGGCAACAGAAAGCTAACCAGGACAGAAATTATAAGGGGCAAATGTTTCTTGCCCCAGGAAAATAGCTTCCAGTGCTAAGAGGCACCTCAGACCTTGCCTCACCTTGCTGGACACTTTGCATCTTTTTCTTAGATCTGACATGTCCACTGTAGCTTTCCTCCACCTTCCTAAGTGACAGTAACCCCAGAATATGAACAGGCCCTCACTGTTTCCTCCCTGCAGATATTCCAATGCCAACTCAGCCCGGGAAGCCAGCTCACAGGTTCAGCGGAGGCAGGGGAGGGCTGGCTGTTGGCTGCTCTACTAGTCACATTGACACTCCTGTGCTCTGTTTACAGTACTACACCGAGGAGACAGTTTACGAGGAGGTGCCGGGAGAGGTAAGACTCAGCCCACCCGCGCATGGTCTGATTCTCATCAGAGCCTCTTTCCTCTCTCATACTCCTGGTGCTGGAAAGATGGAGAAAGCGAAAGTCACTTAGGAAGCTCACTCGCCTACCTGTGCCCAGAAGCTGGTGGTAAAAGAACAGACCCTGCACTTGACAGGATAATTCACTTTTTTTTTTCATGCTCTGCTTATGCAAGAGGGCAAGGAATGGTTCCCTGATGCACATTGTGGCATTTTTTTTTTTTATAGATGGTATGAAGGAAGGTCGTAACAGTGGCTGCCTCAGGTGACTTCTGAGTGGCACAGTCTAGCCGTTTAATTGCATAGAATTATAACTTGTAGGGTAAGGTCTCTGCCACCCAATGTCTTAGTGACAAGCCACTTTAGGAATCCCAAGAGAAGGCATTTTTGTGACAGTTCCAATTTTGGAATCCCCCAGCCCCACGCTTTATTTTCTGTGTGGAGTCGTTTCTCTTTGAGCCTGACAAATACTGGTAAAAGTGGCAGACTGTGAAGTTGGCTTAAAGAGCCCATGACTGGATTAAAAACTGGCACTGGTGGTTTGATTGGGTTCTCATAGTCAGTCAGGCTTTAGTAATGGTAGGCAGAGTGCCGTCAATTCCAGTGGGGCTTGTCAGGTCTACGGTTGCCTTAGCAGGTTTCTCTTCCCCCACACTGATGCTAGAATTCTGCCTTTGGGAGCGGAGGTCTTTGCCTTGAAGGACGAGATCTTACACAGTACGCCGGAGCCCCTGGCTCTTGTCCTCTGTCCTTGTGAACCTACCATATTTCTAACCTTGGACTACATCCAAACTTTGAATCTTAGTTTTTCCGTGATAGCTGGCTGTAGGAAACAATAGTTCCCCACCTACTGCATAGACAAGACTGCTGAGAGGACAATCGTCCACTGTGTTGTCACCGTTGTTCTGGTCCCCAGTGTAAAGGGCAGTCTAGTGTGTGCTGTAAATGGCAGTAATGGACTAATTCCAAAGACTAATACTTACAATACTGATGTGATGAGGTTTTTTTGTCTCATATTATACAAGATGACTAATGCCTATAGAAAATGCAGCTGGTCTTTCTTCTTCACTTAAAAGAAAATCAAGAATTTAAGCTTTATTTTTAATAACATTTTATTACTCAGTCTCATTTGCTTTTTCTTGATCTAGACAACTTGGAAAGATTCTTATTGTTTTGTTTTACTTTAATGGTGCTGGTGGTTGAACATAGAGGGCCTTGTACATGCTAAGCAAGTACTCTACCACTGAGCTACAGCCTGACATCACTTAAGAAGACATGATTAAGACTGTTTTACGTATGATTTTGTTTATACTCCATTGAGGTATTTGACTAGCTTTCTGAAAATACAGTTTACAGATGATGTCACAATCATTATCCAGGCTGATGTGTGTTACATGCCTTCTTATGGATGTAATGTTATCTATATATCTATATCTATATATCTATATCTATATATATTCATGTTTTGGCTGGCTTTGTAAATGGAAAAGGAACATCAGGAAGGTCAATGTGACTGAAGTTACAACAGTATACACCAAAGTCATGGTATTAGTGTTTACTTCATAACCACGTTTCATTTTCAGACAATTACAGAAGTCTATGAAACTACGACGACAAGGACATCTGACTATGGCCAATCAGAAACTTCCACACCAGCGCTGGTACAGCCACAACCAGCAAAACCGATGGAGCGGAAGAAGGTCATTCGGAAGAAGGTTGACTCTTCCAAGTTCATGACCCCCTACATTGAACACAGTCAGAAAATGCAGGATCTTTTCAGCCCAGTAAGTATTGAGCGCCACCTCCTATGCTGGTTAGACGATTGAGAAGTTACTGATCTTAGCCAGCTCTGAGATGCTGGCTAATTTTGTTTCTCAATCTTGTAGGAACACAAATATTTTGTAGAAATGTGTCTTTTATGTGTGACTGTGGAATTTTTGAGTAATTCATCCATGCCATTGCAGCATTGGGACAAACCCTTGTTGTTACTGAAAGATATGCACAAGTCTGATTATAAAACACTGGCTGCGTAGCCAATCCACAACAATGAAAACACGAACGTGAATATTTTATTTCCTTATTTATTTACTGGAAGTCTGTTCATAGAAGCTAAGTCACATGGTTAAACTGTGCCTGAGGGGAGCAGCCTCCTAGAGCAGCCAGCAGTATAAAAGATTACTAAGTGGTGATGAGTGAAGGACTTGTAATTCAGAAAACCAAGCTCAGACTAAACTCCTTTGAAACTGAGGAACAGAGCATTTGAGGTTAGCCCAGAGCCAGGGTTTTAAGCACTGCTACACAGTGGAATCTCCCACAATATTTTAACCGACTAGTGCTCGGGGCATTCTTGTTTAACCAGCCCAAGGCTTGGACCTGTGCAAAAGAGGCTTTTAAAGCTGCGCAGATGTTCTCACACAGAGAATGATTGAAGAGTCAATGGTCTCTGCTTCTTACAGTCCCACGATAGTGGGACGACAGTGACTGTCAGAAAGCCACATCTATTTCAGTAGATCTGATTTGTTGATTTCCATGATAGGCTAAGGTCTCTCCAGGTAGCTTGAGTGCATGTGTTCCGGAGGCTTGAAGAGACGAATTGTTATAGTTCAGGGGGGCCATTGCATTATTCAGGATCAAAACTGTTGTCTGAAGCTTCCGTGTTGGTTGACGTCCAAAGATTCAATTTTGGTCATGTTAACTCCTGGAGGTTATGGAGTAAATTTCTAATTTGGATCCTTGAATGATCGAACATGGAGGATTCTAAACAGGACTTCCTTGCCTCTTCTTCACTGCAGTGTTCAAAATAAAGGCAAAATTATCTCATTAATTTATTGCCATATGCTCTCATTAATTCGGCCATTCTGAACCTAGAATTTCTGATATTCTGAGTGGAATGTTGGCACCCCTCCTCCCCCCAGTTAGCCAGTGGTTAGTGTCTGAATCAGCAGTTTAATTTAGATTCTTGACTACTCATAAATATTCTTTAAGGCCTTGATAGTTATAAGTGATGCATACTATTACCAAAGCAAGGATCTATTGTGGAGCTGGCAGAAGTAATAAATTTGCATATCATTATAAAATATTCCATAATTCAGGCTTTCCATTAATTCAGCTGGCATCACAGCTGTGTAGCCACTGCAGCTCAGCTGCAGCTTCTGAACTGAGTATTTTTGCATTGTATTAGCAATTACATCTTTTCAGAATCAACTCATCTTCTAGAATAATTGATATTCGGGCTTTTGTATATGTGTGCAACCAAAAAAAAAATCAAGAGAATTATTTTAGGGCATATCCAAGACAATTGTCTGTAACAAGTCTCCAGGATCCTAGCATGTTTAGGAGGAACAATTAATGAATCTATTTTAGTTTTTGCTGAGAGGGTATGGGATAGAATGAAAGCTGTCGCAGCTGATAATTGTTATTACTTGGAGGATTTAAAGAAAACTCAGATGGGGATGTGTGTGTTGCCTGAACGTTTTGCTGCTGTCCAGTCACGTTCCAGAATAATATCTGGTATTCTTTTCAGAATAAATACAAGGAGAACTATGAGAAAGCAAAGGGACAGCCGTATGCCATCACAAGTGATACTCCAGAACTTCGCAGAATCAAGAAAGTACAGGATCAACTCAGTGAGGTGGGCTTCATTCCTAAAGGAAAGGAGGGAGATACTATGAAACTATGCCCAGCTCTGGGGTCCTGGGGCTCTAAATGTACGGGGAATAAGGAGTCACATTACTCTGAGCAAGTCCAGACATCTAGAATGGCATTAGCCATGAACCCTGTTTGCTGCAAATGAACCCAGAGAAAAGCTTGGCTTAGCAATCAAAGAAGAGACTTTTTTCTGACTATTTTCCGACTCGTGGTGGTCCTCCACATGGAGTACAGTGAGGCTGAGAAGCCTCAGGCTGGAAATTCAGCCAGCAGAGCAGACAAGTAGTAGTGCAGATGCTCTGCGGATCTTCCTAGCTAAAATGCTTTGTGATACCAACATACAGCCATTGAGTTATAACAAGCTTAGCTATGTGTCCATGTTTGTCATGAACTTCAGGCATGTGCTGTTTCTGCAGGTTAAGTATCGAATGGATGGAGATGTTGCCAAAACTATCTGTCATGTGGATGAAAAAGCAAAAGATATTGAACATGCAAAGAAAGTGTCGCAGCAAGTCAGCAAGGTACAGCCATGTTATGGGTGGCACCGGGATATTCAAGAGCATGTGCCGCACCCTTTGCCGTGTCTTAGAGGTGGACTGACAGCCACGAGCCTGCTCACAGAGGACTGAAGTGGCCTGTAGATGGCTAGGGGTGGAACGAAGATTTCTTGACTTCCTGAGAGGCATTTGCTATTCTAATGGTGACGGGGGAGGGGGATAGAGGAGGGGGCTGCCACAAAGAGTGCAGTCTTGATGTCTTGTTTATTTTTTAAAGGAATTTAGAAAGCATAATTTTTATGAAAAATTTCCAAATTTCAAATGTGGGCAGCTAATTAATAGAGTTCTAGAATATCATGTGAGACAAAAGAAAATTGAATTAATTGGCTGATTGCAACCTTTGAAAGAAATTGATTGAAAATCAGAATCAAAGCATTTTTCAAATTTAGGTTTTTGGTGGTTTTGTTTGTTTGTTTTGTTGTTTTTGTTTGTTTGTTTTTTGTGAAGGCTTCCTAATGCTAAGAAGGTGTCCTAGGATGTTGGCAAGGTCCGCATTTTCCTAGTAACCCTTCAGCAGCTTTTGTGTGAGGCCACACCTTCTGTCCCGTCAACCCTCCAAATCCTCCTGCCTGGGGTGACACCTCAAGCCACAGTTCATCTGTTCTCTCTATAGGTTTTATACAAGCAGAACTGGGAAGACACCAAGGATAAGTACCTGCTTCCCCCTGATGCCCCTGAACTTGTCCAAGCCATTAAGAACACAGCCATGTTCAGTAAGGTGAGGTCTAGCACTTTCTAATGTCCCACCACACACTTAGAGCCATATCTGCTGAACACTTGACAACTCGGAACAATTTCTTGGCGTTTTGGGGAATATAGCCTTGGGACTGTCCAGGGCTAAGACTTGACAAGGAGGCCCCTCAGATCCTGTGGAGGAGCATTCTTGGGCAGAATGGCCGAAAGTCCCTGGAGAACCTGAGCAGCCCGTGGATGGGAGCATAACACGGAGAGAGTTAAGACATGCCAGGGGACGGATGAGGACATTGACAAAGCTGTATTTTTTTATGTCAGTTATGCTTTGGACACCCCTAGCTGTCACTCTAATCAGAAGTTTATTTTATGACAGAAATTGGGGAAAATACAAAACTAACATGGATTGGATGGAAAGGGGGAGGTTGTCTGTGAATTTCACCGACATTGGCTTGCACCTTGCCCTTGGTGCCTCATGTCATCAAAAAAGTTCAAATTATGCACTTACTATGAGTATAGCTTGCTTTCTCACTGCGTTTTTGCTCTTTTCTGATTTAGAAACTGTATACTGAAGACTGGGAAGCAGACAAAGGGTTGTTCTATCCCTACAATGACAGTCCGGAACTGAGGAGGGTCGCCCAGGCCCAGAAAGCACTCAGTGATGTAAGTGGAATGCACTTGGTACCATCCGGATGTGGGGTCAGGAAAGCCTGGACCAGGTCGCTAGGTCCTTAAAAACGATCCAATATTATTACAGAGACTACACCCAGAGCCAAAATCTATTACATGTGTTTATATTAGCTATAGTTTATACTTTGTATTAGACATAATTTAGCCCAATCCCTTCTTCCTTTATGTAAGGAACCTAAGTTCGAATCAGTAATGGCAGAATCTAGACTTAAATTCCAAAACTGATGTTCTTCCCACCAAGCCATGTATCATTTTCCTCCTTGGCTCTAGTGCTAAAGTTGTGTTGTGGTGATGGGGTGGCATGTTTTAAAAGTAGCCATTGGAATCTCATCCCTCCCTTTGCAAATTTACTAAGCAAATGTTGTCACTTAGTGTTATTTAGCTCTGTCCCACTGTCCAAGTCAAGTCTGAATGGGATGTTTCTCTCCTCTGCTTGGGGACTATGCAAACCTAAGAGAGCTTGGTGGTACCTTATGAAGAGGCCAAGTAATAAATAGCTACTTATTGAAAGTTTATTATATATGAATATCTAGCAGGATATGAAAGTTTCATCTTTTCCCTTGAAAATATATTATCATACTGGCAGGATGAAAGTATATGTCAAACAAAATTATATGTCAAACAAAATTAAAAAGAAGCAGAATTGTCTAGCTATTGCTATGAGAAAAGACACATATAAGAAATGATAGAAGTCGGTGGTGGTGGCACA
>CABHPP010136090.1:0-12809 GCA_902168425.1 Peromyscus attwateri | reverse complement strand
AAAGAAAGAAAGAAAGAAAGAAAGAAAGAAAGAAAGAAAGAAAGAAAGAAAGAAAGAAAGAAATGATAGAAAGCTGGGCTGTGATGAAAAACCGCATTTCCGGTGCAGGAACCACCAGATGAAAAGGAAGGGGTGACATGAGTCTGGGGTATTAGTGAACAATGAAAGCAGGGTGCTTATTAAATTGCTAGAGTGGGGCCTTAAGAATCAGCCTGACATAAAAGTTTGGGCAGTAAGTCAGCATGAGATGCACATGAGGAAGACAATCTGGGGAAACTCAGTTTGGTGAATTGGATCAAGGAAAAATTAGAAATTGTGAGTATTCATAGAGTCTAATTTAGCAGCGTAGATGGAGCAAAGGAAAAGAAAGGAATCTCGTGGTAGTGAACATTAAGTGTTAATGACGTTGAACATTGAAGACAAAGGAGAGAACGGAGTGATAGCGTTTATTACCACACACAGGTGGTCTGGGGGCTTAAACATATGTGTCGTGGAGAAAGAAACAGACTTGAAATAACAGGGAAAACATTTGGACCAAGATAGTCTATGGATAAAGTAGAGATTGAGGGTATGAGAGCCTCATGGTTGTGTGGTAAGGATGGAACTTAATGTTTAAAAGTCATCCTAATAAATGTTATAGCGGAAGACAAGAACTGAGGGAAAGGGAAGAGTGTGTGGTCAAGGGCAGAGTCCTGGAGGACACTCAGCTGAAAGGAGCTAGCACAGATGAGGGAACAGAGAAGCTGAAACGGAATCTGGAAATGCCATGTCATGTGGGCCTAGGGAGAGGTGTCCAAGAAGACACTCTCTGAATACCTCCCTCTACCCATAAACAAGGAGTAAGAATTGTCTCCATACCACTTAAAGTTGGCTGTGCCTTTAAGATATCACAATAATAAACACAAGAAAACTTACAACAGTGAGGTAAAATCTCCACTTTTAACTCCACAAAGCTTGGCAGTTAGGGAAGAGCTTTTATTTTTGCTGCTGACCAAGTATGCACGAGTATCACGTTACTAGTGTGGCTATTAATACTATTGTTAGCAACATGAGCTTTTACAGTCAGTAGCTCAGAGACCAGGACAAGCTGTTGTCCACAGAACATGCCCCGGTGTGGGCACATAGCCTTCAAGCCAGGGGCTTCTGTTACAGTCACCCGTTCTCTCTGTACCTTATTTCTACATCTCTCTAAATACTATTTACCATGTTTTCCTGTTATTCAAATACAGACAAACGGTTTGCAGAGACTAACAATGTCTTTAAACTGATCTGGAGTGCAGAATTCTAACTAGACAGAACTCTGAGCATGGTTCCTGAAAAACAAGGACTTGGTGATCTGATTTCTCAGAAACTTTTTGACGGCTTGTCATACTTAATAAGCATTTCTCCTGTTTGAGTGCAACTTTCTCCCTAAGGACTTTCCCTAAGTCATGGAAAATTCCACTTGCCCTTTACCTAAAATAAGGCTTTTATGCACTCAAATTAAGCAGGGGAATTCATATACATTATATGTTTTTTTTTAAAAGTCTTTCATATCCCTTATATTAAAAAAAGCATATAAGTTAATTTGATGATTTTCATGAAAGCTTTTGTTACACACACTAGATCAATATTATTAGGAGACGTACTTAGACCTGGTTAAGTATAACGTGATTGTGGTCTTGAAATGAGCCAATTCCTTTTTACTATAAAGAAGAATGCTGTCCTGTTGAAGGAAAGGTATTTTGTGATAGAAGAGTTGGGAAGATGACCTCCTAGTCCAGACTTCTGCTGGAGTCAGTCACCGACCCCTCCCTCTAGTTAGAAGATTCGGGAAGGCAGGAAGAAAGGAGAGAGGGGTGAAGGGAGTCTGTGATTCATGCATACCAGACTTCTTTTAAGATGGTGGAAGCTCTTACACACTGGAAGGAAGGAGGTGATAAAGGGGGAGAGATTGAAGCTGGGACACAGAACAGGGACAAGGGATGCAGCTTGGTACGAAAGGTAAATGAGGGAGTGGCAGAGAGCTCAGGAGCCCTGCCCTGTGCATGCTGCCGCCTCCTGGAGCCAGAGCAGAAGGACAGATACATTTGAAGTGGAAAGCCCTCTCTTTTCTCTACAAAAGAGAAAATCAGAGTAGGATAGAGTTGACTGAGGACTTACAGAAGTGTTGGAGTTGAGACCTGCTTCCGGGAACCGGGACACATCATGGGATGTTCAAGTTTCACTGAAAACAAAGTGGCCATTGGACATCAAAAAGTCATAGAGTGTTAGACACACAGCCCCAGGTAAGTCACAGTTCACAGAGCAGAAAACTGGGTGGATGACCTATAGAGTTCCAGCTAGGTGTTTGGGCTTGAAGACTTCCTCCCATGATCCTTGTTCATATGTCCTTCTTAACCTCACTGACAGTGTCAGCACTGTCCCATCAGTGAGTTGTGTGATTTTCCTCTGAACCACTCAGCACCCCAGGCAAAGGAATAAAATAATATGAAGTTAAGTTGGTCCAGAAGTGGAGCTTGTTAAGTAGGTATGAGGGAAAGACAAGGTTAAGAGTTGAGGATGCTAGAGAAAGGAAAACTTGACATTAGCAAGGATGGTGTGAAGACAGATGCAAAGAAACAGGTCTAGGACCAAGAGGCAGGGCACACAAACCAGACAGGACCATTAAAGACTGGGAGAGAAAACACCGCCATTGTTAAAAGTGCCGACAAATGAATGGAACATGAAAAATGGGGTTCTTTTTCAAATGCTTATGGACATTCCTGCCTTTTGTTTTTATCAGATTGCCTACAAAAAAGGACTCACTGAACAACAAACTCAGTTCACATCCCTGCCTGATCCTCCTGATGTAGAATTTGCCAAGAAAGTAACCAACCAAGTGAGCAAGGTACGTACATAGAGGAAACCTACTCTGTTGTTTTTTCCGGCCATTTGGGAGAGAAACTGATGGTGAACTTGAAAAAGAAACTCAAACACTAGCAGTATTTTTGCATATGCACCACCACCCCGCCAAAAAAACCCTTTTATACCAAAACCAGCACGTGACATCAGTGGTCAGGCGACTTGATGACTCCATGAGTTTTAAATGTCACAGTCACCTCTTGATAGGACAGCTTATGATGGCTTAGTGCCACTTGACATTTTAATTTCTGAGACGGAGTCTTAGGTCACAGACTAACTCTACCCTTCTGTGGAGGCTGCGGTTGAGCTCGTGGGGTGGGGAGAGGCCCTGTGCAGTTTCTACCCTCACACTCTCAGTCAGTTGTGAACACACGAGACTCTGTGAGTGTGCTCTCAGACACAGACAGCTCAGTGGGCAGCGGTGGGGCCAGCACTTCAGAGCTTTGAAGCCCCAGCAAGCTGCTTATTTTGCCTATATTTAGCCAAACAAAGTAGCTCAGAAGGATGCAGCTGTGGCAAGGAATGCAGAGAGACAAGTGTCTGACTGGTATGTAGGGCGAGCTAAGTCCTGTGTAAATCAGTCCAGTCAGGGAGCTTTCTCTGGGACCGGCTGCTTTTTTTTTTTTCCCTCCCCACCCCGCTCCCCCTTAAAGTCAAGACTCAGTTTGGTCTCTGCTTCAATTTTGACTGAACTTCAGGGTTCTTACTTTTTTGTTTTTTGGTAGAGTTGGGCTCTGTAATAGAGGAGAAGGAAGGAAAGATATAAATGATGAGATCTGTTCTGCAGTGTTTCCAGCTTCTCATTCTGCAGAATACTTCATGTAAAACCCAGGGGCTGGGTAAGAATAGCAAAATTAATAAGAATACTAGCGACCTACTCTTTCCCCCAGGGCTGGGCAACAATTAACTGAGGACTGTGCATAATGGAATGGCTGCTGGGTGTGTTCACAGCGGGGGAGCAGGGGAGATGAAACAGAAAGATAGTTTAACTCTGGAAGAAGTTGTTTTTAAAGGGTCATTTAAAAATGAATCGATTTTTGATTTTTATTTAAAGAATGTCTCAATTCAGATGGAGCTCTTTTTTCTCTCATTTGAGCATGCAGTGTGGAGATCTGAAAGTGATTTTTAAATATCAAACCTCTCTGTGGTCACTTGTCCGAATGATTTATGCTTGAAGGTGAAACTCAAGTTGTGCTTCTCAGCTTGGTAGCCCTTAGACAAACCTGACAGCCGAGCACTTCCAATGTGACTTGAAAACGCCGAAAATCTTAGTGAATTTGGACTCCTACAATAAGATGTCATATGTAGAGTATCTTAAACAGAAGGCTGTGGCTTCTCAAAGCCCCAGAAAATGGAAAGTCAAAATGAAGCGCTATCACTTTAGGAGCTACAGATTCCGCATATGAATTGGAAGGGGGACATACATGTATCTATCTCCCGAAGCCTGAGAGTCTTACACATGAGAAGCATAGAGTGGATTTTAAATGCTTACTATGAAATGGAAAAGAATATAAAATAGCTCATCATTTTTATGCCAATTGCATGTTAGAATGGTAGAGCTTTGGGTCTACTGGCTTAAGTAGAATATATTCAAGTTAACTTCCCACCTGTCCCTTTGCACCTTAAGAAATCTGGCTTCTGGAATAGTTTTCATGTTAGGTATGTTGGACTGCACACTGGTTAGATAGGGTAACACACTGTTGGATATGTGGAAAGAGTTGCCAACCTGGGTTTGACCTTGCAGGATAGTATGAGCTGAGGGAGAGTGGCTGTAGTTGAAGGTCACTGGATTTGGCCACAGTGACATAATTTATCCTAGTCTTACCCAGATTCCAAGTTCTCAGTGTCTATTGTGCATCAAAAATACCAGCCTATCTGGAGAGAAGTATTGTGCATGGTAGCCAATCCATCCAGCAACCAGGCATCCAACCACAGAGGCCCAGACTGCCAAGGGCAACTTCTCTGTGGTGCTCCCCTCCTCCTCAAATCTTCCCCCACCCCAGCCCAGTCCCACGTCAAGCTATTTGGATCTGCATCATCCATCAGCATCACCATATCCTCTTTTCCCCACCCCAAAGAGGTTAAAAATGTCTCCTTCATTGTCTCGCTTTCAGACATTTAAACTCTTGACATATCCTCGCCAACTGTGTCTTCCACGTCCGGTGTTTGTCTTACAGCTTCCTGTTCGGCTGGTAAAGATCACATGTTTGGCAATGGTTGTGTTGACATTACATTCTCATACTAGCCTTTTCCGAGTACATTTTCTTGCCTTTGTCTTTGCCAAAATCCTGAGCTTCGTGTCAGCACCCTTTCCAGACTCAGGCGTGCTCTGTGGCTCTAACTGAGGTGGACTAGGAGAGTTGTTCTTCTAACAGATAGTCTAGGTGAGGGAACAGGCTCACCATGATCCGAAAGTGGATTCTGCACACACACTGGAAAGTCCCTTTGGTTTCTCTGTGCCTTTTTGCTTCCCTCCAGTAATTTCCAGTGGAATCTAGAATGCTTAAAAAAGTATGTCTTGCAGTTGCACATTGTTAGAGAGCATGGAGTCCTGATCTTCTGAAATCTTCTACTGCATAGAATTAGGGAGAGTCCTGTGGATTTCACTGTGAGGCATTTAATCAAGTCCTGAAAGCAACTCTAGACCGACTGCGGCCAATAAAAACTCCAGTCACGATGCCCCACACACTCTGAAGGATAACTTCTCTGTGAACAGAACTAGCAGGCAGCTCCATGTTGAGCTACTTAGAAAAGAAGAGATGTGATTAACTCAGTTCATTTTCTTCCCATTTGATAACCACATAAAAACTGCAGGTGCCAATCTAGAAAGTGGAAAATGAAGCCATGAGTTTAAGCAAGACACCAGGGAGCCTAATTTGTAGCCCAGTGCCCTCAGCTGATGGGTGGTTAGGAGAGCCTACGGTTCAGGGAAGCAACCGCTGTGCCTACTAGCATGTGGTCACCTCCCCTGACAAAGTCTATCCAGAGCTTGGACCTGATCCAATATACTTTTCTCTATTAAGTGATAGTTCCAGGGAAAGTTACGTCAGGTCTTTCCTCCAGGCTGTCATTGATCAACTCCAGGTGCAGCAGAGTAGGAGGGAAGTTTAAGGAGAAAGCTTCAGGATCAAACAGAAAGTTGGATGTTGAACACTTGATATGGGGGAGTCTTTCCACATGGACACTGCCTGTCTTTTCCTCCACTCTTCTAGTTAGAAGCCTGTCCCTTTAACCCCCTTGCTACCTGCACATAAAGGGGAACAAGAGTACCCTCCTCAGCAGTTAGCCAGCCACCTCTACTCCCATGCAGTGGGACCCCTTACCAACATAGGAGGACTTGGGAGTAGACTGTGAGTGATCAGTCCCCAGCCAGACCTGTTGCAGGAGGAAATAGCAAACTTTTATTCCTGGAGGGTCAGAAGGGAGGAAGGACTTGGGATGAGGAATCTGGGTGGTTCTGTACTCTGCTCTTCTTCTTTAACTATCTTCTTAAAAACCAGTGTCTACCATTGTTGTGAGACTTACACACTTACCCAGTCTCCTTGGTAAAGCCACACACACAGTACCTATTTTTCTGTAACAGCCAAGGGTTGGCCAGTGAGAGTATCTGCTGCTTTTCAACTTGATGTTACAAAGATCTCTGTATCTTGGCTTTGAGATGCGCCAAGTCTAATTCCTTGGCCCGAAGTCCGGAGCTCCCTGGGTTTTTCTGCATGGAGGCACAGAACCCCGTGAAGACTTAGATGCTGGAAGACTGAAAGCTGAGATGAGGGCACATCAAGAACTTCTGACACACTGCTTTGTTCTTCGTTTTTTATTTTTAGATATTTTTATTGCTTTATTTGGTTTGGTTTGGTTTTTTTGAGACAGCATCTACTATGAAACCCAGACTGGTTTTGACAAGGTTCCCTTGCCTCAGACTTCCAAAGTGCTTTTTTTACAGGCTATCTACCACCATGTCCAAATTGACCTTCTGAAGCTTTAATGTTTATGGGTACTTTATTCATTTATCAAATTTGCCTGTTCCCCAAAAGATTAGAAGTACTTCTACAGGCAATCTTGGCAAGTCCCCAAGTGGAAGCAGAAGTTTTTGTCCTGCAAGCTGCTCCCAAGTAACTGATGAGGAGACAAAATATTAATTATAAATGCTTGGTCGATAGCTCAGGCTTGTTACTAGCTCTTACACTTAAATTAACCCATACTTCTTATCTATGCTTTGCGACGTGGCTTGATACCTTTTTTCAGTATGGCATGCCCATCTTGCTCTCTTTGTGTCTGTTGGTGACTCCTCTGACTCCGCCCTTCTTCATCCCAGCATCCTTAGTTTGGTCACCCTGTCTATACTTCCTGCCTGGCTATCAGTCAGTCAGCTTTTTATTAAACCAATCCAAGTGACAAATCTTTATAGTATACAAGAGAATTATTCCACAGTACCCAAGTCAATTCATTTCAGTTTTGTATTGGGGACGTATTCAACAGAGGATGTGTCTTAGTTAGGATTTCTATTGTTGTGAAGGGATACTATTACCATGGCAATTCTTAATAAAGAAAACATTTCATTGGGACTGGCTTACAGTTTCAGAGATTTAATCCATTCTCATCATGTTGGGAAGCATGGTGACATGCAGGCAGTTATGGTGCTGGAGAGTTAACTGTAAGTTCTACATCTGGATTGGCAGGCAGCTGGAAGAGAGAGTGACACTGGGCCTGGCTTGAGCGCCTGAAACCTCAGAGCCCACCCCAGTGACACACTTCCTCCAACAAGGCCACACCTCCTAATAGTGCCACTCCCTGTTAGCCTATGGGGGCCATTTTCATTGAAAACCACCACAGGAGGGTAGCTAAATTAGTAGTCTAATTCAGATTTTGTTGCTCTGTTTTGTCTGTAGAGGTAGGATCTTTCCATGTAGCCCAGGATGGCTCAATCTCAAGATCCTCCTGCATCTGCCTCCTCAGTATACAAGGCAGATCTGAGTCTCAGCAGAATTCAGTTTCTCCTTCTGTCTGTCTGCCTCTCTCTTGTTTCACATACAGTTTTTCTCTAGTTTCTTTATGATAATAGCTGTTATTATTATAATTACTACACCATACATTTATTTAGTGCTGTAGACACACAAAGCATCTTTAGCATCTGATCTTGCTCGATCTTTCTAGCAGTGTTCTGTATAGAATACTGTAGCCCTTGGGGTTGAGAGACTTGAAGTGTTAATGCACTAAGTCAAACCTTTGGTAATGACAGTGTCCAATCTTGGGCACTAAAGATCCAGCGATCTAAAATGGACAGCTATAAAAACTGCTGCTAATAATTAGCATATTAAGCGTTGTGAAGACAGAAAATAGGACATTAGGGAAAGCTGTGCTTCCTTTTACTCTGCCACTTTAGTTCCATACATGAGAGCTTGTGCTAGTGGTAGAACAGAGAAGGGCTTTACATTTCCATGAAGGGTGTGGCGAAGGTAGAGGTGTGTACAGGCCACTTGAGAGTCAGTGATGGTGTCTTTAGCACAGCGCTATGAGCCAAGGAGGAGAATTGCCCTAACCCTGCTCTGGCTTTGCCACATGGGCCCAGATCTGGGATAGGCTAGGTTAATTCTGTTCCAAGAACACACGGGCCAAGACAGTTCACAACAACATACCTTGGGTCAGTTATGAGGTAACTTCTACATACCACATTTTGGGTTAGGTTCTGAGTCCCTAGAATCAGCAAGGAGAGATAGTCTTCTCCTTGTCTTTCTTTATTTATTCGCCTTAAGTCAGCTTTTTTGCTGGGTAAGGTAACTACACTGCAAGATTTCTTAGAGATAATTTATTGAGGACCTAACATGAACCTGGTGAAGATATTTAATATCATACTATTGCTCAATTCCTATTTGTCAACTCTTGAATTTTGTTCTCATTTAATTTCTTTTCTTTCTGCCCCCCAGCAAAAATATAAAGAAGACTATGAAAAGAAAGTCAAAGGAAAATGGAGTGAGACACCCTGCTTTGAAATTGCCACAGCCAGAATGAATGCTGATAATCTCAGCTCAGTAAGTAGGGAGCGAGGGCCAGATGTCCTGGGAGGGGACCCCTTTCTTTGACAACTCCCAACTGCTTGCAACATCTCAAGGAATTCTAGAATGCTAGACACTGTTTTGACTGAGTTCCATGATTTCTACCTCAATTTTCATAGGAATAACCTGGTGAGACCCTCTTACTAATTACAAAGTGCAATTAGTGTGAGTTTTAAGAGGCTCTCTTTAGTTGTATTCTTTGCCTGCTGAACAAAATTGTACATTTATAGCACTGATTGATTTAATTTCTTTTCACTGAGAAGCAGAAATCTAATTCCTTTCTGTTCTTCTGCTCTGGCTCTCCAAAGCTCTTTCTCGGTGGCCTGAAAGGCTGTGCCTTTCCGGTTGTTCTCCTGGCCTGTTCTAAGTGTCCAGATCTCTGTTAAGCTGATAAGCATTTTGGCAATGCCACCATATTCTCCAATTGCAACCTGACCGGCCTCAACCAAGGGGTGGGGGTGTAGACGTGAGGAGTTCTGCCCAGTACCCTCTGCCCTGGAAGCTTGTCTCCACAGCTCTTCCCTGGTGTCTTTACTATCTCACAGAGGAAGTATCAGGAAGACTTCGAGAACATGAAAGACCAGATCTACTTCATGCAGACGGACACACCTGAGTATAAAATGAATAAACAGGCTGGAGTTGCAGCTAGCAAGGTATAAATGAAGACATTTTCCCATTTCTTAATGTCTGTAGTGGGGTGAACTTCTCCTAACTCTGGCTCTCATATCTAATGAAAAAAAGGTGGTGGGTAGATTCTCAGGGAAATTACTGAAGTTGAGACCAGTGGGAAGGAGAATGCCTAAAAACAGTTTTAAAAAATTATGTTGGAATTACAATAGGAGCACCTAGTCACCATTTTCGTTATTTCATGGAGTGAAGGGCTGTTTGCTGGCCAGAAGCATGACGGTAATCATCTCAGCTAGCAGAACTTCCATCAGGAAAAAAAAATTGGCAGCTTTATATGGAGCCACATGCTTCACACTCAACACTGTCACTAGTCTTGTGTTCTTACTGATGGGTGGAAAATCTAGTCACAAATAAGACCAGAAGGCCATGGACATCTTCATATGCCCTGTAGAGTGACTTTGATAAATGGGTTATGCTTTGACATTTCAAAGTGGTATAGTTTTTTATAAAAAGCATAAACTTCAAGGTCAAGTAAACTTGTTGGATCCTGGCCTTTCCCAGAGCCCTGGTTCTGCCAGAGGAGAGGAAACAGGACTCCATCACTTAGAAAGTGTAAGACAGTGGTGTTTTGGACCAGGTTACCAGCCGGGCAAGGGATGAGAAATATTTAGGAAGTGGAGCACACTTGATTTGGTGAAGGATTGGATATGAGATATGAGAGAAAGCTTTGAGTCTAAGCAGCTAGTTGGATGGGATTTCCCTTGAAGGGTATAGGGAAGATTACCGAAAGAGAAAGTGATTCTTAGGGGCTTGAAACAGGAGTGTGTCTTCAAACATGTTAGGTTTCAGATGCTTTTTAGAGGCTCAGGTGGAAATATCAAGTTGGTGGGTCGATTTATGAGTCTGGAGCTTCAAAAAAAAAACGTCTGCGGGAATTTTACATAAAATTGGGGGACATAAGTGTGTGGAAAGTAATGTCATGAGACAGCACAAAGGCAGAGTGGGTGGGTGGACAGCTCCACCGACTGCACCCTGACATGCCCCCAGGTGAGATAGGAGCACAGTGGAGAGGCAGCAGGAGTGTGCACAGCAGGTGAAAGGGGGGAATGGCGTTATCATTTGTCACAAGGGTTTCTACCTGGAGAGCCACTGGCAGCCCAAAGAGCAAGTTGGTTGAGTTTGCTTAGAGAGGGCTTGTGACTGAATAAGAGAGAAGAAACCACTCACTGGAGGTCAGAGTATATTAAGCTCTTTCAATAATTTTCCCAAAAGAAAAGAGATGGTAGCTGGTGGGAAAGACTGTGATAAGGAATGTTTTAAGATAGAACACACAATGCCGTGTTGCTATACTGATGGGAAAATCCAATAGAGAGGCAACACTGAGCTGAGGCTGAGAGAAAACTGCTGGGTTGATGCCCTTGAAGGAGGGGAGATCTGGTCTGTAAGAGGAGGGATGACATTATCCCAAGCCCTAACAGTTCTTCCATATGACAGAGGCAGGGGGCATGGTAGGATTTGGGACTGTCCTTTCTGCTCACTTCTGTTTTTCGAGGGAGTTTATAATTCCATGAGGTAGAAAAGTTGTGCAGGTCTCCCATGCCTAGAGAGCCTGTGGAGTCGCCCCTGTGGTACTCTGGGTAGGCAGGAGGGTTGGCGCATCTGGGTTTCAGGTGAGCGGCGTCACCTGTCATTGTCTACTAAGTGGATTGGCCTTGTTTTGTAAAGCTTGTAGAGGTAGTGAATTATTTAGGATCCCTCAGACTTCAGTGGTTACACTTCCCAAATACAAGTCAGACTAGAGATCATGGTCTGACTCAAGACCATGCTGTTTTGCTCACTGTGGACATATTCCTTATCAGAGTTTTTAATTTCCCCAGCCCCAAACTTACAGCTCCTGCCGTGGTTGGAATTTAAAGTACAGGGTGGGAAGAGAGAGGAAAGCTGAGGTTTCTACCATTCATCCCACTGGCTCCTTTTTCTCCTGCCTGTATATGAAATATGTGCTCGCTCAAACCTGGCTATAGGAAAGGCATAAACGCGGAGTTGGTGAAGCTCCTAGCGTCTTGTCTTTGGGATGTACAGGCAGATGGCAGCTGGAAGTGAGAAGTTGAGTGAAGGCTCTCCAGGAGCAGACATCTGGGGCACGATGCGCTGTCACAATTTGTGTCTCTCTCTTTCCCCCAATATTTATGTGTCTTTCTCCTTCCAAGGACAGAGACCATATGTTGTTCTTTTTTGTGTCTTCCCCAAAGCCAGGCACATAATCAACTCCCTCTGATATTTTTGAATGAATAAAATGAATGAAAAGAAAAAGGTTCCTGGAAATTCATGCAGTTTCTGTACTGCTGCTAGGACTTACTATGGGTATTGTGGTTATAAAATGTCAAGCTGCCATTTTTCTAAAGAGGAAATTGATTTGTGGAATCATGTCATAATCGCTATAATGGGGAAGAGGACAAAAATAACCCGTGGAGTTACTTTATTATTTCATTTCATCCCACAGGTAAAATACAAAGAAGACTACGAGAAGAATAAAGCAAAAGCTGACTATAATGTACTTCCTGCTTCAGAGAACCCACTGCTCAGGCAGCTGAAGGCAGCAGGAAACGTCCTCAGCGATGTAAGTCAACTGTCTTCACAAATGTTTTTAAACCTTAACCTTGCGAGAGATGGAGTCTTCCTCCTTGTGTGATACCTGTTTTTCTGTGTAGCTTTGCTAATGTTTTAATGTTATGGAGGAGGAGTCACTCAGAGTTGACTAGACATAGAAGGCTAAGTGTCTCTAAACATACCATGCCTTACTGTCTGCAGCCAGTGGAGTGAGTTCAAAGGGCAGGGAAGTCCTCATCTGCTTAGAAGATTCCAGAATCTGGGCCTCCTTGTGGGCATGGAGCACATTGTGCTGGGTTTCTGAACACGCAAAAGGAGACTTTCAAAAACAGAGCTACCACCTGAAGCTATCATCTGCAGACACCGAACTCAGAACATGCCTCCTGACATGTTCCCTGCCTGCTTCTACCTGGAGAAATGTTAAGAGCCCGAGTAAGGGACTGGAGAGATGGCTTAGAGGTTAAGAGTACTGGCTTCTCTTCCAGAGGTCCTGAGTTCAATTCCCAGCAACCACATGGTGGTGGCTCACACCATCTGTAATGAGATCTAGTGCCCTCTTCTGGTGTGCAGGCATACATGCAGGCAGAACATTGTATACATAATAAATAAATAAATCTTTAAAAAAAAAAAAAAAAA